>CAUYPK010094624.1:0-54469 GCA_963574355.1 Loris lydekkerianus
CCAGACTTTTAGGAGGAAAATGTGGTAAGGCTGCTGATATTCAAAAGTTGGTCTGAGTACTCATAAGTAGTTAATTGAACCCTTTGTGTCCAGCTTCTTTAGGCAAGAAAAGAATTGCATTTCCAACTCACTGAGTCTCAAATAGTATATTATGCCAGTCCAAGCTGTCCATCGAAGCATTTTCTTTGGTCTTGAATATGCTGGTTGGGGACTGGACTCTGGGACTCATGAGGCTTGTCTGCTGTTTTTACCAGGGTGATATTACTGGGTTGAGTTGCACAAGTGAAAACTGTAGCTTCTCAGTTAATTTATAGTAGACCTAGGGGTTGAACCCTGGCACTGGAGGATCAGAGTTGGTTTTGAGTGAGCATCAATTCATTGGCTAGGTTTAAGAGAATCTCCTCCTCCTCATGTTTGAGTGGCGCCTAATGCCACCCCAGTCAAGGCACCTTGACTCTGCCTGGTTCCCAGCTTGTCCGACTAGAGAACAGGTTCAGCGGGAGGAACACACAGTACGGGCACTAGCGGAGTCAGGAACGGGCTTGGCCTTTCAGAATCAAGATGTGTGAAATGGAGGTAGGCAGGTGGGACTGGAAAATGGATTCTGACCACGGTACGAAGAGTCTCGTATGTGAGAAGCAGGTAACCGTAGCAGGCGGTTTTCCCATGGTGACAAGCTGATGAGCTGCGGTGTGTTAAGGGTCAGCTGGGAGTAGGGAGAAGAGCCAGGGGTCCATGTCATTCGTCACTGCCCTCGTTAGTGCAAATCTGTGAGCCCGCCTTCACTGGAAGCCATTTTTCTCTTGAGATTAACACTGATAAACCAGCTAAGTATATCCACCAGAGTGTACTGCTGTTCTCATTCAGCCCTGTGGTTCATTGCTTTTGAATTTAATTTGGTGGTTTAGTCAACTGAATGTTCTAAACATATTCCTATACCTGGCTGGCTACTGGTGGCCAGTAATCCCAGTGCGCATTTTAAGGGCAGTGACTTTCCCATGTAGATTTGTATAACTTAATATGTGCAGTGTGCTTGACGCTGTATGTGACACACATTCAGTATATGGTAGTTGTTATTTGTTTGAAAACAAAATAGGGTCCTCTGATGGAACCTGGAAAAGTGAGATTGGCATTCCTGGATGAACACATCGTGTTAATCGGCCGTCAGTATCAGCAAGGGAAAGTACCCACTTACCTATTCTTTGTTTTCTTTTCCCAGCCTTAAAAGGGCCAGAACCATTTCCTGCCCTCACATGGCTTGTTTCTCTTTTCTAGCCTATCTTTTCATGGCTAAGATATTTACAGAAATTTCTGGCTAACCACCTGTCACTCTGTAACTTTCTCCCTGCTTGGCAGTATCTGTAAATTCCCATAACTCTAAAATTGTTATCCTAGGAAAGTTGAGATTTGGTTGATAAACTGCAGTTTTATATTTGTCTTGGTAATTTGGTTGGCTCATTAAGTGTTTCTTAAAGTTAGTTGAAGAATTTAAATATTTGTTGAAATTTTAGTGTCCCGATTCAGATAAAACCATTATGTACACCTTACCAGGTCCACCTGCTGCCCTTTCCTCTGGCAGAGGTCATAGAAGGAGATGTAAATTCTGTCTTCCATGCAGACAAGTTAAAGTTTGTAGAGGGTGAGAGAATGGCGACGCTGGAACAGTTAACCCGGGTGGAACTGGCTTGCGAGTTGGCCCCTCACAATGGTGCAGATGCTTTCCAGGGGGACGTTTCGTTAAGATAGTGGAAAAGGATTTTCCCAAGTCCCCTCTCAGATGGAGTCTTCCTTAGCTTCAGCGGGTGGAGCTCAGTAGGCCTGGCTAACCCAATTTCTAGAAGGACCTTTGGTCTGTTAGGAGAGAGCAGGCCCCAAACACGTACTTGGTTGACATGGAGCCCCTAGTTTGTTTTATTTGAATTACGATTTCTTCTAATGGAGAAGTTGCCTGCCATCTTCTTTGCCCAAGTGCCCACAGCGAGCTCTTGTGTGGATCTGTAGGGAGAATCAGGTAGGTCTGTGGGGTGTGAGGTCATCTGTATCATGGCTGCTTCTCCGAGCAGTGGGGGGTTAGCTCTGTGCCATCATGGAATGTGCTTGGCCTGCATAGCCATCTTCGGTGCACTGTGGATGATGAATAATCATCACTGCTGTGTGATGGCTCAGAGCAGACTCCAGCCAGTGTGTGCGGGTCAGGGTGTTTCCTGACGGATGGAGCCTATTCTGGGAAGCAGCTTACTGTCTCCTGTGAACAGGCTTTCCAAATAAATGACTGCTTTCTTAATATTTTGAATCATTTTCTTCAGCACATGTTTTGTTGCTGTGGTTTGAAAGCTTGCCAAATACATGCCTTTGCACAGCTCCCTGTAGGACTGGATATACAATCAGACCAAACAGCGTGATTTAAGGTTGAGCATAATTGGGAACTCGGCAATCACTTGCCTTGCATTTGATGGAATGGCACCGGAGTGCTTGAGAACTCTTTTATTTCTTTCTCTTTTAAAAAAATTGTATACATATATCCCGTGTTAGTCTTTATCCTAGAAAAAAATTTAAAAAATAATTATATATGCAATATACATACAAACATACGTAAGTATTACTGCCTCATAATAAAGAAGTTGTATCAGAAACCATTGAGCAAGAGCACAACTGTGATGAGTGATCGCTTGACTTTTGTGATGGAGGCAGTAATTAACGTCAGCAACTCCTAGGCGTCAGATTATATAGGGCTGCAGGATGGAAAACAAATAGTACCAGAAATATGTTTTAAACTCAGGCCCTTGTCAAGTCTTTCATCTTTTGATTTGTTGCCTTGTTTCTCTGTTCTTCAGTAATTGAACCATAAACTTTGTGAACTTGGTGCTGCCTCCCTGTTAAATAAGCTTCTTTGGTTTTTACATTTCCAGCACTCTGTGTGTTTGTTATTGTTGGATAGTTGGTTACCTGTAATTGAGACCTTTTCATGTGCCTCTGTGCCTAGTGGGAAAAATGCTTTCAACAGACCCACTCCATGGAGCTCTTTAAAAGATGAAGTTGACAGCTCTTGGAGAAGGCACATGTGAAATCCAAAGTTTGTTTACCAGGCCAAGAGAGATCATATTACCAGAAGCTTATGGTAAACATCCAGATGACAGAGGGTGGAAATACCCCATAACATCTGGCACTTCCTTGCCTGGTTCTCTGTCAGGCCTGCCACCACCACAACTTGCACAGGAGGAAGGGGTGGTGCGTGGAGGGAGGAACTCCAAACCAGAGTTTGCTGACGACGGCAGCCCATTGCTGTGCAGTGGAACAGCTTTCCATCATCTCTTGTCAGACAGTTTTTAATAAGGAAATAAACAAATCTTTGATATCAAAATTTCTCAACTTACCCAATTTCTCAACTTACCCAATTATAGTGGATTTTCTCCAAGTTTTCTTATCTGGAATTTTGAACAGTTTCTCATCCTTAAAAAGCACTAATCTCTGGAGATTCAGACAAATTAACTTCAAAATTTAACTTTCATTTGTAAACAACATGAAAATACTGTGAAAATGTATTTTTAAAAAGCAAAGTCAGGAAGGCTGTAAGATACAAGATCAATTGTATTTCTATATGTTAGCAACAGACAATAGGAAGATGAAATTTAAAACTCCATACCATTTATTACAGTCTCAAAAATATCAAAAACCTTAGAATAAAACTAAGAAAATGTGTGAGACCTCTGCACTGAAAATTACAAAACCCAACTGAGAGAAATTAGAGATCTACAAAGACTCAATGTTGTTAAAAATGTATATTTTCTCTAAATTGATTAATGAGTTCAGTGCCGTGCTAATCAAAATTTAGACAAACTTCTTATAGATCTGGAAAAACCTAATCAATTTGAAAAAGAATGAGCTTGAAGATTACATTGCCTGATTCCAAGGGTTGGTGTGAAGTGACAGTAATAAGACAGTGTAGTGGTGTGAAGGGACAGACACGTGGACCAGCGGAACGAGCAGTCTAGAAACAGGCCCACACATACCTGCTCAGTGGGGCTTTGACAGAGGTGTAGAAAGGGAAGTCTCCTGAACAAATGGTAATGGAAGAGCTGGATGTCCACATGCAAAAATAATGAGCCTCAGCTCATACTCTGAATTGTATAAAAAAATCAATTCAAAGTGGTTCATAGACCTAAGATTAAATTCTAAAACTGTAAGACTTTTAGAAGGAAGTACAGGAGAAAGTCTTTTGATCTGGGGTCAGGTGATAATGTCTAGAGCAACCAAAAGCAGGATCTGAAAAAGAAAAATGGAAGTGAGACTTAATAAAAATTTGACAATTCAAAAGATCCTGTTGAAACAATTAAAAGATAAACTACAACCTTTGCAAAATAAATATCTAATAAAGGACTGTGTCCAGAATATATGAAGAACTTTTGAAACTTAGTGATATGAAAACCCATTTTAAACATGGGCAAGAGAGTCAAATAGACATCTTGAATTACAAAGGTGGCAGCTAAGCACATGAAAGATGATCAACCTTAGTCATTAGTGACATGGAACTGAAAACCACAGTGAGATACTGGTATACACTTAGTAGAATGTGTGCAAAACAAAACAAAAACCCTGGTGATAACCAGGTGAACCTGGTGGACACAGAGCAACTGAAACTCTCCACCTTGCTTGTTAAGAAGGCAAAATGGTACAACCACTTGGGAAGTAAGATTGGTAATGTTTCTTGTAAGTCTACATTTAAAATTGTACAAGTCTGTGTTTATGGTATGACTCAGCAGTCTCACGTCCAGGTATTAAGAGAATGAGAGGTTACATTCATACAAAAATTTGCATGTGAGTGTTGACAGTGGCTTTACTTAACCATTTCAAAAGTTGAAATTAGCCCAAATCCCATTCACTTGGTGAACAAATAAGCAACTTCATTGGAACACTACTCAACAATAGCAAGGAACAGACTTGACAAGCTGTGAATTAGTCTCAGATGCATTGTGTTCTGTGCAAGAAGCCAGTCTCAAATAGCCAGTCACTGCCTGATTCAATTTATATGACATTCAACAGGGGTTGGGGTTAGGTTGACCATGGAAGGACATTGTTTGTCAGTGTTTGGACCTGTGCACTGTGAACAGGTGCTTCATAGAAGAAGGTATGCGAGTGGCCAGTAAATGTGTGAAAAGGGCTCAGCACCTTCATTCATCAGGGACACACCAAGTAAAAGAAGATACCATCTGCTAGAAAGGCTAAAATGAAGAAGACCACCACCATCAAGTGTTGGTGAGATCGTGGGACAGCTGTAGCTCTCGTGTGCTGCTGATGTGTGTGTATTAAAGTAGCACAGCCTTGGCAGGTTTTTTTTTTTCCCTGACATTTAACATACATCCACACCAGGATCTAGCGATTCCTCTCTTAAGTGGAATTTACCTATTTACCTTAGAGAAATGAAAATGTTGGCTAAAGGACTTGTCTGAGAATGTTATGTAAAGCTCCAAACTGGAAACAGCCCAAATATCCATCAACTGAAACATAAATACGTGAATTCTCACAGTGGAATACTACTGAACAGTAATAAAGGATGGACTGCTGATACAGCAATAGGATGGAGCTGAAGAACAAAGGGGCGTGCATAGAAGTATGTGCCATGCGGGCGCGCCCAGGCCGAGTCCAAGAGCTGGGGAACGTGGTTTCTAGAGTACGGAGGGGATTTGGCTGGAAAGCGGCAAGGAAACTTTTAAGTGATAGAAGTCTACTAAATCTGGTTCTGGGTGGTGATTACATGGGTATATAATTGTTAAAATCCAGCAGATTAAGATCTGTACGTTTTATCATATGTTAATTATAGCTTAATAAAAATATTTTTAACATCGGCTTTTCCTAAGTTCTTCAACTGTTTATTTTGTTTAGCCATCATTACGTGCATCTTGTAAAACCCCAGGTTCTGTGTGGTCCACTTTGTTGGCCTTATCCAGTATTCTACTGAGGCAACGGGAAAGGCTCACCTTCAGGTGAGCTACTGGACATGGCTCGGTGCTCGCGGTGCCCAGGGGATAGGTATGTAGCTCACATTTCTGACTATAACTCCTGCAGAACCTGCCTTTGTATATTCCAGGTCACCATTTGTGGAACCTCAGCATTGCATGAATTTGAAGACTTTTCCATACACCTAGTGTTAAGGGGATATTCTTTTAAGAAACTAATGTAATTCAGCATTATGAACTGATGGGGAGGAAGGAGTGACTTGGAAAAGTATTAGAAGAGTGGCCCTTGCTCTGGCTCCCATGGACCTCATGGCTCTGCTGGTCTGCCCTTTTTGTCTGTGCTCCAAGGTGGTCCTGGGGCCAGGCTTGCACCGTCACCACCCGGTTGATAATTCCTGAATTATCTGCAGTTTATTCTTCTCCCCGGAGTTTAAACGACACGTCTAGATGTTCGTTCTACATTGCACTCTTTCTTCTTTACTCAAAAAAGTGCCACCGTTCTCAAACTTCCCCTGCTACTGTTCTCTCTCTCCACCTTCCTGTTCTCTCTTTAACCACAGAAGTCGGGCCTTTGTCACCCTACTCCATTTGGTAGATACTTCTCATTTTAGAAATCACTGAGGATGCTGAACTCCTAAATCCCACGGCCTGTTTTTAGCCTCATTCTTCTGGCTTCTCTCTGGCACTTGTTGGTAGCTGTCCTTCAGTTCTGGGACTCCATGCTACGGCCTCACTACCCGACCCCTGCCGCATCCCTTGCCACTCTTCGAGATGGCTGCTCGTGAGGTTTATACCCTTGGCTTTCTTTTCCTGTGACTCTCACTCTGGACTGTTTCTCTTCTGATGGTTTAAATTTCTGTTTATCCCCCAGTGAGACACATATCTCTGTCTCCAGGCTCATTCTCCTGACTTTCAAGCCTTTATCTCATCCTGCACGCTGAAGGCTTCCCACTCACTGTGAGAGTGTCCAAACTCATTTTTTCTGCAACAGGTTCTTTGTCCGATGAGATGTCCCCTGAGCAGAGTGGCCCTGGCTTAAAACTCTTAAGTCTTCCTTGGTGCCCATCAGCATTCCCTGGGGTGAGCTGTAGGTCCCCTGCAACTGTGTTCTCTCCTTTCTTCTCCCCACCACGGTCCAGCTTGGGCCCTTGAGACCCCCGGAATTATTCCTGGGTCTCTCTGCCTTGTCCCTCCTCTCTCTACAATCCTCTCCTGCCTTTAGTTAGCCATCCCTCCACCTCTTCCCAGCAGCAGCAAGCTTCAGCTCCTTAGAATGACAGTGAAACCCTTTGTCCCTAACCCTGACCCTTGTTCCTTTTGCACTTGGGTGAAGGGGAAACTTTCATTCAGGATTCAGTTAAATTCTCCCTCCTGTCTGTATTATCCACATATTCCCCTCAGCAGAATGAATTATTCACTGCTTTGGTTTTGCATGGTGATTTGCGTCTCTCTTTTGTGCACATGTCTGTCTACACACACTGAGCTCCTTGGGCTTTTGGACCTGGATCTCTCACTTGCATGCTCTGGGGCCAGACTCAGGGCACTGCACTCAGAAGACTCTTGGTCTGTTGCTGCGGAAGTGTGTGGCTGCATCTGGCGGAGCCTGGGTGAAGCTGCAGCCGCCTCCGGTCAAGGGCTCCTGCTGCTGGGTCACTGCTGCACATCCCCTACACGCCCCTGCTTCTCCAGATGCCCCGAAGGGATGCGTACCTGTGTTGCCCATGTGACTGGGCTCTGGCCACAGGACCTCAGGGATCCTGAGCCCTCAGAATTGCCCGCGATCTCTTCTGATAACCCAGGAGGGACCACTGTATGACTTGGGAACTCTCCCTGTGTGCGAATCTAAGACAAGGGATTCCTTCTCATGTCACGTTGAAATGATCCTTGCAAATGGTTCTCCCAGAGTCTTCCTCTTCTGGGAGAGGAAGGAGAGGGTGAAACCCTGGTAATGGGACTCTCTGTGAAGGAGATGCCAAGCACCTAATGAAGGAGGCCACTGTGGTCCCTGTGCGGGGCTGCTGATGCTAATTAGAGGCAGCGAGAAGGCTCTGTCCTCCTGCCCTCTCTGGCAGGGCAGTGGGCAGCAGCCCCTCTTCTGGCCTTAAGGAGAAAAGCTCCATCCCAGACTAGCTCTACCCCACTGACACCGAAAATGAGGTGGCGGCAGGTGCTGCAGGGAAGGCGGGAGGTGAGCCAGGGACCTCGGCCCCTGGTTCAGTGAGGCTGGACACATTTAATTGATGGTGCCTTTAATAATTACTGTTTAAGCAACAGAAGGCAAAGTGAAATTGTTTCAAGGGCAAATTGGAGCAACATGAGTTTAGAAGTTGGCTCAGAAATTTGTGCCTCCCTTCTCCACTCTGGCTGTTATTGGAATATATTTTTTATTTAATTTCACTCCCCCTCAGTTTTGAGTGCAGCAGCCTTTTCCCCAAAGGGAGTGAAAGAGGAAGGCGCTAAATGAAACACTCTCATACAGTTATTATTTGCCTGGGGCCAGTTCAAGTTTCTTCAGTAAATCAAAATATGCATGTTGGCTAAGTTTGCTAACTGTACTGCCAGAGCCGCCGTGGGCAGCTGAGGAGGAGCTGTGACCCTCACCCCCACCCTGCCTGTGGCACAGCGACTCCCGTCTTCAGGGTGGACAGACCTCGTTTAAGGGGAAGGTCTCAATATTTAAATATTTGTGATTTGTCTGCTCTAATTGCTTTCCAGTTTGTTTGCTTTCTAAAAATCTGGTGTGTGGTTTCCACTGTGTCCTTGAGTTGGAGAGTTATAGGATGCCATCATCAACCTTCACTGTTTGCTGAGTCGCCAGACATCTGGGCTCTGGGATGGATGGAGGGACATAGTCCCTGACCTCTGGGAGCTTCACTGTAAGGAGACAGATCAAACTAACTTGCAGCCTCAGCAGCTGCCAGCCCCAGCACCCCTCCCATCCCCGCCACCAAGTCCCCATATTCCTGGGAGGGGTGCAGAGATTTTAAAGTGGGTGAGGGGTCGCTCTAGCTCTACTCAGGAACACTTGCTGAGCAATGCGTGTTTAAGGCAGCTGAGGAGTTCTGGGTTTTGGCCCAACTGTCACTCTCACCTTCAGTAAGCCAGGGTACCACTCAGGGCCTCATGTAACTCCTGCCAGACAGCCAACTGTCCCCTGGGCTGACATTACTTTCTCAGTGAGCCTGAGAGTTCTGTGAATCAGTCAGCAGGTACAGGGCTAGCCTTCCATACCTGCTGGGGAGTCAGGGTGGCTGCCCTAGGGGTCAAAGCCACCCTGGTGCAGGAGGAGTGCTGTCAGCCACTGGCACATGCCTGGTGACCAGCAGACCAGCCAAGCCTCAGTGGAGTCCTTCTTGTTTAGCTCTTTTTCTCCTGTTCCACCAGGGAGCCAGCATGGGCCTCATACCTCACTGCCCTCTCTCCTTCCTGGCTCCATGACTGTCACCCTGCCACAATCTACATCTCCTTTCCTGCCAGCCCTGGTGGTCTGGCTTCTAGCTCCCCCTCCAATCTCATATCCGGTTACTTTTTCATTGCTTACTGGGGCCACATGAGCCACTTGCTCTCCTTCAGACGTGCCAAGTCAGTTGCTGTCCTCTACCTGGGAAGCTGGACAGCTCTCCCCTGTGTACTCACCCCAGCCCTGCTCGGAGCTCTGTTTTCCCTTGTTGCTCCCTCTGCCTCCTGCCATCCTGCCTGGCACACGGTGCTCCCTGACATTGTCCCGTACCCCTGCCCTGCTCCAGAGTGCTGAGCAACACAAGGAAGGGGCTCTTCGTCTCCTGTCACCCCGTGGCCCCAGGCCTGCTTGCCTGCCCAGCACAGGCGCCCCATGTCTCTGGGTGCCCGTGGTAAGCAGACCAGTCACCTGGGGCTCTCGTCGCGTTTCCCCACCCTGCCCTCTGCCCCAAGCTTGTTTCCTCCTGGGTCGCTGCAGATGTTAAGCTTATTTAAAGCAGAAGTTCAGCATACTTTCCCCAGAAAAAGTCTTTATGTCAGTGAGCTGGCAACTTGATCACGTCCTGACTGTTCCCTGTCAACTGGAGGCACTTAGGAAAGTAGCCCTGGCGTCTTATCCTGGTCTGGTGCAGTCAGAGTTTGTCATCAGGAACTGTAGTACTTACTCGTTTTGTTTTCTTATGGTGAAGAGTTGCAAAAACAGACATACATTTTAAAAAAATATACTTCAGTATCTGTTGAACAAATAAATAATAGTAAAAAAAATACACTTGATTCAACTTTGATAAAATTCTCTTCATGAGGAACAAGGGATGTAGGGTTGGGAGATGTAGCACCAGAGGGGGCTTGTTACAACTCCAGAGCAGGGGTGCCAAGCTGTGCTGAGTGCCCCTGGTGTTGCCCCTCTGCAGCTGCTCAGTGGGACGGTCTTTGCTGGGGCAGGAGGTGTTACTGACAGGTAAGTGTGCAGTGTTAACATGGCCAGATTGTGACGTTTTCAGAGTCACACATGAGTATTGACAGTCATTGTGGAAACTGCTCAATCAATTTAAATTTAATTAAAAAGCACCGAATCAAAGTATAACATGGTAAAGTACAATAATCACCACAAGCACCCAGGTTATTTTCTATCATAATCTTTTTATTTTTTTCAATGCCACGTTCTCTTTCACTCTTCAGGAAAACAAGGATTTCCTGGCTTCTAAAAGAAAACTCAATTTATTGAGTCTGAAGTATTAGAGGTAGGCTGGAGAATCCTTGGGACTTTGAATAGTTTAGATGAAAGGGTACACATGGTCACCTAATACTACCTAATAATAATAATACCTGATATTTGGGTAGAGTATTTCTGAATTAATTCAAAATTAACGAAAGACATTAGTGAAAGGTCAGTTTTGTCTACCTGTACAGCTGCACTTAGCGAAGAAACCTATAGCTGTTCTTTCCAAACTAAGCCCTAAAATGACAAGTGCTGCTGACCCTCAGTCCAGGTTGGAAGCAGATGTCATCTGGAAATTCATAGCCAGAAAAGGCCCCTCTCGGGGCTAAGGGGTCTCAGGTGAATGGATTTCTACCCCGAGGGGCTCCAGAGCAGACACTGGGGCTGGCAGACACAGCTGGGGGTGGAGCTCCCCCCAGGGAGGTCGAGCAGGCTCTAGCCTTCTAAAGGACTGGCGAGGAGGGGCCTCTGCCTGGCTGTCTGCAATGTGTGTCTACTTGGAGCAGCTGAAATGGCCCGCAGGAGGCCATCCCATCACCGGAGTCCTGGGCACCCTCACTTGCTGCCTTGAGCTGATTCTGTGATCTTCAGGATGACCCAGTACAGTTCGTCTATGTGTACAGAAAGCCTGTGGAACCTCTCCTGAGTGAACTTCCAGGTCTCGCCCTTCAGGCTCAGTTCTAAGGAAGGAGGGCAGCGACTGTTGGCATTCTCCCCCTCTGGAGTTAACCTAAAGCCTACAAGGCTTCCCACCTGTGCTTTCATCTCAGCTGGTTGCCCCAAGAGCAGCCCAGCCTGTCTCAAACTCTGGAGCAGCCAACCTCGTCCAGCTAAAATCAATTGGCCGTTCTTACCGTGGGCTGTCATGGAGCTTGCAGCCTGGCTGTTGGCTGCATATTGACTGGGCCTCGGATGCAGGCCAAGCTTTTTGGAGCTGTGTAGGGCCCACGTGGCTGTCCAGTGATCTGAGGGGCACTTGTTCATCTCCCTTCTGCTGGGTCAGAATTAAGGTTCACTATCCAGTGATTCCAAAGCTGCCGGGCTTTTCCTCTGTGATCTACAGGTAGAAAGAAAGAGCTATAGTGTCAAAATGCCAGTATGGCAACTTTTTTTCTTTTTACCCTAATTTTTTTCCAGCCTCTGCCTGGGTACAGTCACCTGGGTGGCCCCATACCTTTTTGTAGCCAGGCTGAAGCATAACTTTTCAGGGTTGACTCACTCCACAGAAATGTTTCTGCTACGCTGGGAGCTCACAAAATACAGCCAGCTCAGATTTGTTTTTTAAAGAGAAATACTGGTCTTACTTCTCAGAGGAAAGAATGTTAATATAACTTGATATGTGTTTGAGTTGTTGGAAAATGGTTCTCTGCATACCTTGAGTCCCTCCAACATTTCACTATTGGGGAAGGTCATCGTGTCCTCAAGAGTCCATCTTGTGCCTCTTCTGTTTACAGAGCACAGCAAACAGGGTCAGCACCCTTGCTGAATATTTAATGGGAAATATTTAAGAGACAAGGTGTGTACATTCACCTGACAGGTCTCTAACTGGGAACCAAAGCTGACTGGACTGGAGGTGCCCTGGGCCCAGTTCACCGCTGACTTCAGCAGCTTAGAACCTTCTGCTGGGAGCCCTTTGTTCATAGTTGCTCAGCAGTGAGGAAATCCAAGTGGTGGGCGAGGCATGGACCTGAAAGGGAGCGGTGTCCCCATTGCCATCCTCTAGGATGTCATCCTAAATTGCAGTACATCTGCTAATGAGGAGACAAGGTGTTACCTTCCGCTTGGAGCAGCTGCATTAATTACATCCTCTCAGACATCCCCTGTGCCTCCCACTCCTGGCTAGCTTCCTTTGTTTTAAATTAATAGACCAAATTAGAGGGAATTGGGGAGGGTGTCCCTGGAGGCCAGGTGCCCCCTGCTCCTTGGATGCTGTGAGGACTTCAGCTTAGGACTGGGGCGGGGGTGGACTGCAGACTGGCTCCGAGGGTGGTGCTGGGTGGGGCTTGGGTCTAGGAAGCCACTGGCCTGAAGGAGGCCCATGGAGCTGGGAGAGCAAGGCCATTGTCGTTTCCTTTGACTTGGCTGTGCCCTTGTCGGGTCGGGGAGAAGGCACTGAGCAGTCCTCCTGCCTGTTAGTAACTGTTGTCTGTGTGGAGATTGAGCTACTAGTGATGAAATGTGAAGCCAGGAAATAAGCCCCTGTGTGTGTTCTGTCCAACAAGGGTGTGAGGAGACCCCTGCCTTTCCCACGTTCCTGCCCCTGGCAGCAGGGAGAGCCTGAGAAACCATGCTGGCTGGCGAGGTGCTTGCTGAGCTTCCTCATTAGAAAAGTGAGAGCAGGCAGCCACCCCGGTCTGCTGTGTGCTGGCTCCCCACCGCGTGTCCCGTGCTGCACATTGCTGCCACATGCTAAGGCGTGGCAGGAGCCAGGGAAGGTCCCTTTGCCTTCTTGAGTCCCTGCTTCCCTCCCTTTCCCCTCCCCTCTCTCTCTCTCTCTTTTTCTCTCTCTGTCCCCCTTCTCACCCTAGCTGCAGGGTGGAGGTTTCAGGGTCCCCTAGTTGGTGGGTGACTCTATTGCCATGGGCCTCAGGGGAGAGCATGTGAGCCTGGCTTAGAGGCGAGGCGTGGAGAGGCTCACCCTCCTGCCTTCTCAGCTCCTGGTCTCTGGATTAAGAGTTTCATAGCAGCCTCCCCAGGAAGTTTTGCACAATGGAGTTCTTTGGCGTGAGTAGCCATAACCCTGAAGGTCAAGTTCTTTCCAGCTGGCTGCTTCTGGGTACTTAGCAGGCCAGGAAGGTAGAGGTGAGCATAAGCAGTAGTGCCCCGGTTTGTTGCTGAATGAGAAATTATTCCCAAGAAGTCACGGAGTGTGAGAATGTGTGTTGTCTTGCTAATGGGACACTAATGAAATATTAAAGCGCCTCTTCCTGCTAGTCTCCCTGGGGTGGCTTTCCTCTGATTTTAGTCTATCTCTACATGAAGAGCCCAGGGAATTAGTATTTCTCAGAACTTTTCAAAATAACCTTGGTATCTCTGATGCCATAGTTGGGAAGTTCAAGATTTCTGCTTGGTGACTGTCCGGCCCAGGGAGAGGCCTGTCCTGCAGTGGGGGATAGTTTCAGTGGGTTGTCCCAGCAGCCCATGGGGACGCCTCCCGGCTCCCTTGTGCCCCACCTCTGCCTCCCTCAGTAGAAGGCTTTACGCAGTTCATAGGGGCTGTGCTGTCATAGCCAGCGCAGACTGAGCTCAGGCTGGGAGCTCAGCACACTGCCAGATGCCCATGCCTATCATTGAATTACCCAGCTGGCAGGTGGAGGTGTTTCTGTCCCCACTTTGCAGGGAAGGAAGCCAGGACTTGGCAAGGCTGTGTGGCCAGTCACAGGCAGTAGGTGAACTCCAAAGTACCCATGCACACAGCCTCTGTGCTGGGCTGCCCTCCCATCCCCTTAGTCCTTGGCACAACTTGGTCTCCCCAGGTGTCAACATGCTGTGGCCTTGAGTGATTAGTTACCTGTACTTCAGGTTCTTTACCTCTATGAGAGTGCCTAAGTGCCATCCTTGCTCATATGTGTAAAAACTTGTGGGGACAAAAGGGTTGGAGAAAGGGGTTGTATTTTAGGGGCTGGTCTCTCCCATCGGGCTTTAGATCCATGCCCTTGTCTTTGCTCTGGCTGCCAATGCATGGCACCTAGTCCTGTTGCCTGGATGTTTGAGGAGGTTGAGTTAGTCACTCCACCTGCCTGCTGTCATCCAGGGTGTGCTCTTCCACACAGCCAGACTCTTCCTAGCAGGTTGGTCAGAAGTGTGCTGAGGAGTCTGTGGAGAGCTCCCAGATCTGCCTGCCTCTGGGGTTCCCTCTAGCCTGGTCTAGGCACTGCACCCCCCCCTCCCCCCCCAGAGCTGTCACAGTCATGGGGGCATTCTTCTCTGGTGGTCACTTCCCTGCTTGAGCCCTGGGTGATTTTGTCCCCCCAGGATCCTGCCTGGGGTACCTTCCTTGCTCCTCTCCTCCCCAAAGCTTTCTCCTGCATAGACTCAGATTGACTTCTTCTGGAAGCTTCTTCCTACCCTGGATTCTGACCTCTTCTTTTCCTGGGTACCTCCGAGTTGCTTTATGGACAAGCATTTCTGTGTGATCCCTTGAAACTGTGCCATGCAAGCTCTGTGCTCAGTGCCAGAGATGGTGCTAAGCAATGTACAGAGGACAGAGATTGGGGAAGGAGAGGCTCCTTAGAGGCACCACATAAAGGGCAGCATGGGATTGGACTTTTCAAACAGAGTAGGATGTTTGAAAGGCAGTGAGGGGCCTTCCAGGTAGAAGGGGCTGCATGAATACATCCATGGGAGCAGGCAAGGATGAATTTGGAGGCAAATGAGTAGCCCTTTTTTGTCTAGCCTATAGGATTCCTTTCACTATCCTGAGAAAGGGGCAAAGAGGCTGTATGAGGACCAGATTCTCAGCATACATCATCTCATCCTGCCTTCAGGATGCTGGGTGTAATCACAACTAATTACTTCTGAGATGATCCACTTGACATCTGCCTTCCCCTTATGAATGTAGGTTGCAGAAAGGTAGGCCCCATCTCTGACTTTTTCACTGTTCTGTTTCTGGTGCTGGAATAGCACCTGATATATTTAACAGATGGTACATACATAAAGCTTTCAGATAAATGACTGTGTACTTTAATATGAAGCAAATTCTCACACAAAACTACAGACTGCCCTTACTAGTGGCCGTGCTACTGCCATTCACTGTGGTCTATGACGAGTGGGCAGGCTGTATGGGGAGCCACCTGCCCATCCACAGAGCCTGTTCCCAGGCAGACTCTTGGGGAGGGGTGGCACGTGCATGTGGTTGGTCCAGGCCTGCTTTGGAAAAGTTGATTGCTTCTAGTTCAGCAGGTCTGAGGAAACGGAGCTCAAGTCAGCCAGGGAGATATTAGAAGCCAGCAGACTCCAGGGCATTGTGCTGCTGCTTCTCTCTCCCTTCCAAAAACACATTCTTGTTCCATCTCATCAGCTTTTTATCTTAATTTATGAGCCTGTAGCACCAATGAAGATGTACTGTACTGCCTGAAAAAAACATAGCTGAATTCTAATTCTGTGCAATGCAAAGGCATGCTTTTGGCCGGAGCTGCTTCAAAAATACACAAGACAGAAGATCCAGCCCTTCTCTGGCTGCGTGGGTTTGTCAGGAAGCTTTGCCCTGGCTGTCTGGTATTGGCCACAGGCTAAATCAAGGCTTCTGATTTATTTTTCAATTCATTATTTTTTTGCAAAAAGAAAAGCCGCTTTAATGGAAGCTTTTAAAATCCAGAAGCTTTGGATTCCTCTCCTTTGTCAGGCAAAAGTGGATTCATTTAAGTAGTTTTGTTAAAAAAGAAAAGCATATATTTATGAAGGTTTCAAAGATTAGTTTTTTTTGTTTTGTTTTTTTTTTTTTTTTTTTAAACTCTGGAAACCTTAAAAGCCAATGTTGGAAAATAATTTTTGTAGCTGGGTATGTGCATTCACTCACTCAGCCAAGAAATCCAGTGATTTCACAAGCACTCTGAGTTTCTGCATTTTATAATTTCCCTGTTTGTACTCTTGGGGACATGGGCTTTAATTCTTATCCTGCCCAGCCTCTTGATTTTGGGGGGCACTAATGCAGTCTGTAGTTTGAGAAGTTTCACAGGAAGAAGAGAAGCAGCTGGGTGGGGGGTTTCAGTAGTGCCAAGTGAACCTGGCTTTTGAGATGATAGAGATGGTGCAGCTTGAAGGGAGAGGGAAGGTGGCCAAAGCGGTCCACAAGGGAGGCCACTGAAGTGTTTCTCAGGGAGAGGACTCGTCATGTGGGCCCACAGGGAAGGGAGCCATGAGCCAGACCTGGAGCAGGAGGGAACCATGTCGGAAGCAGCAGCTGGCCTCTGGCTTGCAGCTGCTGTGGTCAGTTGGTAGGGTGAGGAAGATGGAGTCAGTAGAGTTCATGCCTCTGAGTAAGGTAAGAAGTGAACCCTGCTACTGGCAGGGCCTCCCTTGGACTGGCTTGTAGAGAGGATGGTCCTGATGACTCCTCCAAAAACCTCCATCCTTAAAGTCTCTGACTCCACCAGCAGTCACTCCTAGACTCGCGCTAAGGACTGATGCCCTAGCATCTGTGCATTTGGGTCTTTGAATGTGCCCTGGTTGCTCCCTGGTGGGTCTGTTGCACTTGGAGTGGGTGGTAGAGCCCCCAGGTCTCCAGGACAACCTGTGAGGTCCATTGCTGCCCTCCGGTTCCAGGCCCAGAGCCTCGGAGCAAGCCAGGCTGCTAGAGAAGGGGACAAGGAGAGAGCCTGGGAATGCAGTGACTTTGTGTCCTTCCTCTTGGCTGTATCCTGCTGCTGCAGAGAAACCCCAGTAAGTAGCCCAGAGACTCCCGGTCTCCCCCTGCGTGGACTGCATCCCCACCTGTCACTCTGAGCCCGGGGGCTTCCCAGGCATCACGGAGTAGAAAGACCTTTCCAGGAAAGGATGAGATGGCCAGAGTCAGGAGTGCCAGGAATCCGTACCCAGAAGCTGCTGAATTCCTGTCAGCCCTGCCCGTCTCTGAATCAGCAGCTGTCTGCAGCTGTGGGGACCTGGGTGGCCCCAGCAGGCACTCATAGCTGCTTTGTTTCCAGGTCTACGTGTCTGCAACGCACTTTGCCTCAATTCTTTTCTCCTCCTTTAAACTTTTAAGACTGCCTTAGGAATGGGCACACTGATTTTCTAAGTTCAGGGGGCTTTTATTTCAGGATTTTTCTTCTTTCCTGAACATAAACATACTCTGAGCATCTGTGCAGTGCAAGAGGCAGGTGCGAGGAGCCCAGGGATGAGCTGGTCACAGTTCTGGGCCTCAAAGACTTGGCCTTCTAGGGTGAGATGGGGAAGTACCCTAATGTGCATGTAAGTTCTACACTTTGTTTACCCACTGAAAATACATTTCGGACACTTGTTCCCTGCAGATGCTATGGCAGGTGCTAGGCTGTGCACATGGTGAGCAAGACTGATGTGCATCCCAAGCTCACCCTGAGGAGCCCCTGTTGGGGGCAGAGGCCTGTTCAGAGGTATGAGGGGGAGTCAAAGGCCATTCTGGGAGCCTACAGCAAAGCCCCTGTGGTCTGTGTAGGGGGTCAGGGAAGACTTCTCTGAGCAAGTGGTGTCTATGCTGAGCCCTGAAGAAGGAGTGAGGATCAGCCAGATGGGGAGGAGGGGGCAATTGTCCCAGGCATGATGAGTTGCTCCATGAAGCACAGCATCCAGAGAGAGCAACAGGTGTTCAAGAACCTGGAGGATGTCCAGGCAGTGCAGCATGGGGAGTGAGAGTGAGGCTGTGCAGGGCCTACTAAGCCACAGTGGTTTATACAGAGTGTCCAGGAGGGACCCAGCAGACATCTGTGACTTGGAGGAGAAGGCCAGTGGCAAGGCCAGATACCAGGAGAACCGTTCTAATCTGGGTGACAGTGGCCTGGAGTGTGGCAGTGGAGCTGGAGAGAAGTGACAGATGGAGAGATTGTCAAGAAATCTGTAGGAGGCGGGTTGAGGAGTCCAGGGTGGAAGGCGTGTGGGGCAGTCCATGGAGGCCCTAGGAGTCAACCTCGAGTGGCTGTGGATTGGGATTTATGACAGAGTGGAGGAGGGTCCTGGAAAGACAGGTTTGGGAGTTGCCC
This sequence comes from Loris lydekkerianus, assembly GCA_963574355.1. Taxonomy (NCBI): domain Eukaryota; kingdom Metazoa; phylum Chordata; class Mammalia; order Primates; family Lorisidae; genus Loris; species Loris lydekkerianus. Next base: position 18,306 of record CAUYPK010094624.1, read on the forward strand.
ACAGGAGAAGCTCGGGGGGTAGGTGTGTGCACCCGCCCGGAGAGGACAGCCTGGGAGAGAAGGAACCCAGGAAGGCACAGCACCCGAAGGAAGGGTGAGGCAGAGCCGCTGAGCAGAGTCTGGGAGTCTTCCTCACGGCCCAGTTGTGCACGCCCTCTCGGGCGCTTGGAACAAAGGACAATATTTCAGCCAGTGCAGATCATGGATTATGTGGAAAGAGGTTCCAGGGAGCTGGATCAAGTGACCAAGGTGGCGTGTAGGCAGCATCAGTTTGCCTGGGACGTCGGCTGGGCGGGGCTGCGTTAGGCCTGGTACCCAGAGGGCCTGGAACACCCAAGGCCCTGGGCCTTGCTCACTTGTTCTAACTGTCCTTCTGTGGCCCCTGGTGGTGGAGGCCTTCTCAGCTCTTGTATAGCTAGACTTTCATTATTCCTACATGGAGCACGTGTCAGCAGCCCTGATGTTGAAGAGGAAAAGCGAATTTGAGGAGGAGAACCTTTCACCCAGCTGCTTCTGGAGAGTACTGAGGAATAACAATTTTTTTTAATCTAAAAGAACTTTACATTTATGCTTGACTGAAGCACTGACCACATTTGTTGTGGGAGCCAATGAGAAGTGGGAGTTTGTGAGTCCAGGCAGAGGCCCCTCGGCTGGCCTGCATCCATCATCCCAGGTGACAGAATTTACGTCATTAATCATTGGCTGTAATAGAAAAGTCATTGGAATAGAATGTTGTCACAGGATAAATGTCTCCCAATTGCATATAAATGTCTTGGCTTTACTGTACTATTTGTGCTTGAGAAATACTGTGGCTTCCGAACGGTATTTATCTGGCACTGGGAAACCGTCAGCACTAGACTGTCCTACCAGCAGCCTCTCCTGAGGAACCTGGACCATCCTGGGGGCCTTGGGCCACAGGCACCACACACCTCACCTCTGCCCACACGGGAGCTGGGCAAAAAGAGGAGGCCAGGCTCCTGGGTGCTTTTTTGGTGGACGATGCCATGGGAGTTACAAAATACTGGGATTCAGCAATCGCACTTACCATACTACCCCAGCCTGTTGTCCTGTGGCCAGCGGGGTCTGTATGTTCCTGTGGCTTCTAGCCAGTGGATGCAGAGAAGAAAGGAGGGTCTGAACTAGGCCCCGCCATGCTGGCTGCTGTCATGGCCTCAAATCTGAAGGTGTAGCCACCCCAAAGCCACCACAGGCCACAGAGAAATGAGGGAGACACAGCGGGCCAGAAGCCGAAGAGCCAAGCATTTGAAGGCCTCTTTACCATTTTAGAAATGAAGTCCACAGTGTTTTTTGGCTGGCGTCTTTCTGTTTTGTGACCTGAAAACACTCTGTTTTTGGAAAGTGCAGATCTGCTGACACCTTTTTCCGGAGGTTTGTGTTTCTCTCTGTGGTGAGTCGCCCTGTCCTGGACAGGGCCAGGTGCTGGCTGGGGGAGGCACGTGGCGCAGGGAGCGAGGCACTTTTGCTGGGGTTTTTGTTTGAGCTGTAACCTCTCTATCTCCTCAGGGGTCTTGCAGCTCTGGTGGACCCAGCAGGTGGAGGGGACACCAATAGCTGGCCAGGCTGCCAGAGGCCTCAGGGGAGGGGATGCTGCCCCCAGGGGGAAGGGCCTGTGGGGCCCACGTTAAGGGCCCACGGTGCCCATGACTAGGGGTTTGTTTTCAACCAGAGCCAGGTGTCTGAGTTGACAGCCAGGGCAGAGTTTTGTAGAGTGTATTTTAAGAGGTAAATCCCCTCTATAGGAATTTACTAAATGATGGCCTGTCTGAGGAGGAAGTGATCTGAGGCCATCTATCCAGGTGCTCCCAGACTGGACGTCCCAGGCCAGGTAAATTTCAGAAACATTTGACCAAGTGAGGCCATTAGAAGCCAGCTGCCAGCTACTGTCTGACTCTTCCATAAAGGGAAGAATATTTTAACCACCAATATAAGAGGGCCATAATTTCAAGATAAAGAATGTCTCTTCAATGGAATAAATTTAGCTTACTGATAGATTTGTTGCTCTGTACCTGTTTTTACTGCCTTCCCTCCTTATCTGTCTCATCTTGCCAAACACTTGGGAAAATCTGTTCCTGGTTCCCTAGATCTTGTTTCAGATGAGCAAGAGGGCAGGGCCTGGCCAGGGCCCCACGGCCTGTGAGGTTGGTCCACTGGTCCAGTTATTTCTGGCTTCATAACAGCTCACTCCTGGCTTAGTGGTGAGAAACAGCAGCTGTTTGTCATCACCACCTCTCTTGGTTGGGGGGCTGGCCCAGGTGGCTCCCACTTAGGGAGAGCCAAGTGCTGTTGCAGTGAGAAGGTGGCTGAGCTGAGCCACCTGGAAGGCTCCTCACTCTGAGTCTGGGAAGATGCAAACTTGCAGGAGATGGAGCAGCAGGGGCCCCTCCGGAGCCCTTCCTCCCACTTAGCCTCCATCCTGGCAGCTTCTTAGGACAGCCAGACTTCTCACATGAGGCCCCAGTGTGTGTCCGTAGAAAGCCAGGAGACTGGTGGGTACCTTTCACGAATCAGCCTTGGAAGTCACACAACCTCACTTCCGTTGAGTTCTATTGGTTCAAAGTGAGCCACTGAGACCAGCCTGTGTCAGGGGAAGGGAATTAGACTCCACTTCTTGGTGGGAGGCATGCCAGAGGATTTGCAAACATCTTTTAAAACCACCGTATGGATCCAATAGGCTAAGTCCCAAGCTCCCCTGGGAAAGCCAGGTTTTAATTTGGAGAGCTGAGATCTTGCACTCCCCGTCCCACCTTCCTTAAGTGTTCCAGGAAGACGTCTGCTGGAGGATGAGGAGGCTGCTCTGAGGTGCCAGGTGGCAAGCTCTGCCTCTTGGTCCAGCTTGCATGGGTAGAAGTAACAAATTTCATGAACAAGGTAGATTCTATCAAATAAGTATCAATAAAGCTCTTTTATGATCATAGCAGAGATGATGGGTGAAAGTTGATTTAGAGAAATAACCGATAAAGGAACAAAGACTTCAGAAATGCAGCATAAACTCTGTAGAATCCAAAGCACTCTCTTTATAAGAAGGCTGGCTTCAGCCCTTGTTGAGTGCCTGCTGTGTGTAGTTCAGCGGCTGGTACAGTGTGACCCAGTGATGGCTGCAGTGGTGTATGGAAGAATGAGGGGGACCAAGTCTGTACCCTGACTATCTGTGATGGGCTTTGTTCATCCTCATGACACCCTGTCAGCACCTGAGTACAGGAATGGGCCAGAGATGACTCTTTTAAAATTCCTCTTCTGGGGAGTGGACTAGTGGGCCAGCTGCTTTGTTCTAAGGAACAGAGATGCTCTGGAGTTTCCTGGTTACGGGTTTATTGTAAGGATTCTTGAGCAGATAAGGAAGATACTAGAGCATCCCATAACTGTACAGCCTGGCCTCTGGCAGCCTCCCTTGTCCCCCATGGAAAGCCTGGCCCGTTCAAGATCCACAGGTGTGATTTGGGGGGTAGAGAGGCTGGAAGGGTCTTGTATGCATCTGAGGGCAGGCCCACCCACCAGCCAGTGAGCTGGTGGGTGTTTAGGGTCAAGCTGGGGCAGGGGGAGAGTGGGGTCCATGCCAGGCTCTGATGTTCTCCTCAGTGAAAATCAGACCTTGATGGTGGCCATGCCCTCCCCTTGGGTCTGGCCTAGAGGTCGGCTCCATGGCAACCCAGGCTTCCCTGGCTACCTGTTTGATTCTCTCTGCCTCTCGGCCTCCCAGCATGAGCATAAAACCTCCTTCAGCTTTTTTGGGGTCTCTGCCCCAGGCTTGCTGTCCCCCATGTCCTCCTTGGGTGGCAGACAACTTGAAGAGTTTGATCCTTTGAAACCTCAGCTTACCACCATTCAGGGCCTTCTTGTTGCCCTTGCAGTGACAAGCCCCCATCACCTGCCCCTTCTGTACATTTCCTGAGATTCCCTGGGAAAACAGAGGGCAGGGGCCTGGCTGGCCCTCAGCTCCTTCTAAGAAAGGACAGCTTTCCATCCACAGACGGCTCTTCAGTGAGTGGTCTGCTGTCAGCCCTGGACCAAGCCAGGGCCAGTCTCTGAGTCCAGAGAAAGGGAGCTGGCAATATATCCATCCCTGTGAGAACAGTGCTGGGGATATGTGCAGAGCTACTCTTGCGTTCGCAGATGGAAATTGAACATCTGCCATGTGCCAGGCACATTCTGGGCACCAGGGTCAGGGCAGCAAACAGACACCCTTTCCTTCTCCAGGGAACCTCCAGTCCCCGGGACCCGCTGGGTTTGGTGCATAATTCTTTTACATCACAGCTCTTACCAGAAGGAGGGGGAGAAACAGTTCCTTAGGATATAGAATTCACCAGAAACAACCCCCCATCCCCACCCAAGGCTATCAGTCTGGTCTATAGCTTCCCAAATGAAAGGGCTGCCTGGGAATGTTCACAATGAGAAAATGGAAGATTACCTGGAGTCAGGAATAGACTGTTAGGAACACTGGCTAAGCCACGCCTGGCCACTGGGACACCATTTGGTGAGTATTTACTGTGTGCCTGCCAGGCGCCATTCCAGGGCCTGGGTGAAAACATCCAGCAAAAGGGAAAAACCCTGTTCTCTGGGTGCTTTGCCTCCGGCTGGGAAGACAGGCAGAGAAGACTTAAGATGGTAGAGGGCCCAGCGGATAATTGCCCAGCTGCCTGGGGGGCACAGGCCAGGACGAACTCGCCCAGCTGGTCTTGAGCAGCAGGAGCCGGGAGAGGGCGGGCTCTGTGGCTTTCTGCCCCTCCAGTGCAGGGAGGTGACCAGGGGCTGCTGTCCTTCCCCCCAACTTTTCTGTCACCTACTGAGTGTCGACTCCGCTTTTTTGATTTGGGGCCCTGTGAGGAGGAAGTATATATTTAGACTCTTCTGTACTTTCCGTGGTAACAGGCGCTTTATTCCTGGTGAAGAATGAGGAAAATGGGTCAGCTGTATTTACTAAGAAGCATGTTCCAGCTTCTTTTCCGAGGCTATTTATAAACTTTAAAAAATGTGAGTTAAGTTTTTGCATCTTATTGGAAGGCAGCATGCCTGTGAGTGCCCTTCCTCTTACTATGCGGGGAATCGAGCACTTCGGGATTGAAAGGCGTCAAATAGGGCAGATAAAAATCTTGCAAATAGTGATTTTGATGGACTCCGGCAGCTCAGGTTTGCCTCTTGGTCTGTTTTCTCTGAGCGTCTTTCCATCTGACATCTGCATAGCTTTCCTGGATGTGGTGGGGAGACAGCGCTGTGACTACAGGCGCCAGACAGGCCATGCTGGGCCCTTCGTGGCTGGTGTGCTGACAACTTTATCTGGACTTTGAGCCTTGAAGAGTGGCTGCTGCTGAGGACTGGGCCCTACTGTTCGCTGGTCTTGCCTGCTGGGTGGGGTGGTGGTGGTGGGCTCCCTGAGCTGGGGAGGCTAATTCTGAGCGTTCTCCCCAGGTGAAGCAGTACCACAAGGCTCACATCTCCTCTACCCCCAAATCCCTTCGCTGGCCCCTGGCCTCCCTCCCATGTCTGACGCCTCCCCTGTGTGTCCAGGGTCACCCATGTGCTCACTGCATCCCCCACATGCAGGGAAAATGCCACTTCTCTGGCTAAGTGGCCTGATCTTGCTTTCAAGAGGGGAAGGCTTGAAGTCCTACATTGTAGGTCACTCTGGTGAGTTTAATTGAACAACTTGCAGTAGCCCCTCAGGGCTACTCTGTTTCGAGTTGATGTTTAATCTTTCCAAGTGTCCCCTGACCCACTCCCCTCTGCACCTTGGGGTATAGGGAGGGGTGTGTCCTTGTGACTTGGTTGTAGCTGAGGGAGAGGGTTTCTGTACTCTGGCCACTCCTTGGGACCCTCTTGGGTCCCTGAGGCTAGAGCATTGGGAGCAAGCAGCCCCATCCAGACTTCGCGGTGGAGTCCCAGCACCCAAAGGTGGTGCCCCGGTCCCACTGTTTATCAAGACTCCATCCTGGTCACTGGAGGCTTTAACCTTTCAGCCTCCCCTCTGCAAGTCACTGGACCCTGTACGCTACATGGCACTAAGTTGCCCTCAGGCCAACCTGTCCACTGGGGCAGCCTAGTAGGGGGCAGAGCTTAGATAGACATGGACCACTCACCCCTCCCCTTGCCGGCTGTGCGAGGGAGGACCTGACTTTCTCTCCTGCACCTCTGCTTCCTGTGGGTGTTCTGTCAATAATAAAAATACCAGCGCCCGCCACCCTCACTTGCTGAGCGCTCAGAGGTCCAGGCACTATTCTGTGCCGTCAGGTAAGCGCTCATTGAATCTACAGGCAAAGAGGGCAATGAGGAGGATGAAGTCAGGTGATCAAGACAGCACCTGGCAGTTGTCACCAACGGTGCCCCTCCTTATACCTGCTTTCTGTGGGAGGGGCCTTCGGCCAACATTTCCCCGTGCAGGAGTTCCCAGTCTTGACAACCCAGATGCCACAGTGATTTCTTTCATGATGTCCCTAGGCCAAAATAAATATCTAACAGTTTTATTAAGTAGCTATATACAAACACCTTAATAAATATTTGTGTTCTAACAACTTAATAGCTGTTTAAAAATATAATACACATAATTTTTAAAATGTCATTCTTAAATAACCAAATTATTTACTAACGGGCTATGTGTGCCCATTGGGTGCTGGCAGCTTTTTAAATTCTGGAATCAGACATCATCACCCTCATCTACTGTTCCACATTGATTTTTGCAAGGTGCTTGCTTTTTATCTCAGCAAGTGTTGAAAACCCAGCTTTACAATGGCACACCATCCTCAACAGGGATGCAGGATGATCTGATGGTGAAGCTGTAAACTACCCCGAGCTGGTATTTGCAGCAGAGACTGATGGAGGTGAATGAAGTATTGCTTATTCCCTCAAATGCTTGAAAACCCTGAAGGTTTGCTGTGAGCCGAGGCTTCCCAGGGTGCCTTGGGGCACAGTTTGGGAGCCATGTTCCTAGAGCCCTGTGGCTTTCCCCTGGCCACCCAGGAAGCAGATCACTAGTCTTCAGGTTCTGGGACTCCTACAGGTCCCCCTGGGGGTGCAGGAGAGAGGAAAGATGACAGAGATCTACATATCCAGCTTTCCCACCACCCTCATCTCTCAGGATGGGAGGGGCTGGGCTCCGTGCTCTTCCCTCCCTCTGTCTGATTCTTGATTCTCGTCCTGGCCACTGGGGGTGGACGGGGCATCTTCTTCACATGAGGAAGAAGAACTTGATGATCTGAGTCCTTTAGAATGTGAATTCAAGAAAAACTCTCTCTCAACAAAGTGCTTTCAAGCCTGCGGCCATGCTACCGATGCTAACAGAAATCACTCTTGCCGTTCAGCAGCATTCAGCAGCATTCAGCAGCGGGAGAACTCCCTTTGTTGCTTTGGTGGGTACGTGTCCTCCACCTGAAGTACTTGAATGTAGTGCTTCAAAGGGCAGCGAGCTCCCCAAACCGCTCGGTCTGCAGACAGGGAGCCTCACAAGATCAGAGCATGAGCCGGGTGCTCTTTATGTTCAGCGGGTGCCTGTGTCTCGGGTACAGGGCGACTGGGGACTCAGGCAGGCAGAGCTGTGTCTTAGGTACAGGCCGACTGGGGACTCAGGTAGGCAGAGCTGCGTGTACCCAGCAGGTGCCTCTGCAGCTCCAGTCCCCACAGCCCTTCCTCTCTGCCTTCACTCCAGCTACCTTCCCCATCTTACCTCTCTCCCAGGTGGGATGCCCCTGGCTGCCTTGTTTCCAGACAGGCCGGACCTGCCCTTCCAGGTGCCTGCTGCTTCACTCTCTCTCACTGACCTTCTAAGAGTTCCAAGTTGTCACCCAGCTCATTTGTACCTCCAGACCTTTGTACTGGCCATTCCCTTTCCTCAGAGCCCTCTGCCTTCAGCTTCTTCCATGACTGGCCCAGCTCATTTTCCAGGTTTCACTTTAAATGCTACTCCTCAAACTGCCGGGTGCAGGGCACCCTGTCTAAAGCAGGCCCCCAAGCCCTCTGACTGTTCCTCAGGGCCCTTTAAATGTCAGCTTCCTCGTGCAGGCAGAGACCACGTTCGTTGTGTCTTCTCAGCTCTTAGCCCTGTGTCTGGCATCCAGTAAGTTCGTCTCGAGTGGGGCTGTCACAGAGCACTGCCTTGTCTTTTTTAAACGGAGGAGACTTGTAAGGCTAATGACTTTTAATTTTGCTAAGTAAGGCTTAGAAAAATTACAGCTACTATATATTATCAACATTTCACAAAAGAGAAGTTGGAAGGATATAATCTCAGAATAAAGGACGGTTCTTTAAATGGAATATATTTAGCATTATTGAAAATGTTGCCAGGCACGGTGGCTCCTGTCTGTAGATCCAGCTACTCGGGAAGCTGAGGCAGGAGGATTGCTTGAGGCCAGGAGTTTGAGACCAGCCCTGGCAACATAGCAAAATCCCCTGTCTTCCCCCCCCCACACACACACACAAAGTATATACAAAAAGAAAAAAAAAGTATATATATTAAATATATTAGCTGGATGTGGTGGTGTTGTGCACCTGTAGTCCTAGCCCCTTGGGAGACTGAGGCAGGAGGCTTGAAGACCTCTGTGTGAGCACTTGGGAGACACCTCCTGTGCCCTCAGTGGAACACTAACTAGTGGAGTCAATACTGTGAGCTCTGAAGGATGAGCAGTTTGACTACTGGTGACTGCAAGTATGTAACAGGAACCCAGAGGCCACAGCTTGGTGCTCCACACAGAGCCTTCTCCACTTTTCCATGACTGACTTTAATTTCTGTTTCAATCCTTTATTCCACCAGGTTTCAGAAACACAATCTTATTTAATTTTGGGTTTTCTCAGCCAACTGAAAGTTCCCCTGGCAGGAGACCATGTGGCTGTCCCCCAGCCCTAGCAGTCATCTCTAGTATCTGGGGCTCAGGGAAGATGCTTTTCGGCTCCACTTGGGGAACAAGGCTGAGCCCTTCTCGAGGGCATCTGTCTCTCTGGGGGTCAAGTGCACCCACCTCCAGGTGGGGGGCAGGTGGTGTGTCTGTGTCCTTGCTCTCACCAGCTTGGCTCTGTGCAGCAAGCACCCTTGCCCTCATCTTCCTTGCTTGCACCCACCCTCACTGGCACATCTGGACCTTGGCTTTGATTCTTTTGTTCTCTGGTTCTGCCTAACAGCTGCCTAACAGCCCTTCTCTGGGGATAAGTGCCCAGTCTAGGTAGAATGAAGACTGCAAAGAACCTCTGTTCACACCTCTAGTGTATTAACCTGCATTGCTATGGGGTCTGCTTATCCAGGGAAGAGAGGGTGTGGACTGACCACCCCCTGGAAACCGCCTTTAAAATGTGCCCCGTGTGAGTAAATACTGAACCATTTAGCATTCTGGCTTATTTGTTCATCTGGGCATTTTTATTTACTCACAATTTTCATTTTCAGAGGCAATACATGTTCAGTGAGGAAGAGTAGGGAAATACAGAAAAGCAAATGGAGTGAGAGTCAGTGACCTCAGGGCCCCTGAGTAAGCAGGGCGGTGGGGAGCGTGGCACCACTCACGAATGCTTCCCTAGGCAGGCAGTTTCTAAGAACCACGTGGATGTTAATTTATTAAATCGTTAAACCCCTATGAAGTGGATATGACGATTGTCCTCCCTTTATAGATGGGGAGGTTGAGGCACAAGCTCCCCATGTAATTTGCCCAAGCTCAGCCAGCTGGTCAGCCTGGCCTTGTGCACACCCCACAGGCCTGCAGGCGTGCGCTTTCATGGCCAGGGTATGGTGCAATTAGCACAGTCACCAGTCAGGGTTCTTGCCCTAGTTTCTTTTAGGAAAGAAACCACATCTTTGTACCCTGAGGGCTCGGTACCTCATTTTCTGAATGAACAAACGGGTGGATGAATGGGGACTGGATGCTTTTGAATTTGGAGCAAGCTTTTCCACTGCTAGTGCCCGGGCGCATATAGAACCTGTACACACAGGAGCCTCTGGCACAACCTTGGGGCCACCATTCACACCATGTTCTTTTTTTAAACATGGCTTTCCTGAGGCATAATTGACATGTATTAAACTGCACGTATTTATAATGTATAACCTGGTGGGGTTACGGCAGCGCCATCACCAGATCAAGATAACGAACATATTCAGCACCACCAGAAGTGTCCTCCGGCCCCTTGGTGACCCCTTCCTCCAAGCCCTCCCCAGGAAACCTACAGAGGTTATTTTGCATTTTCTAAAGTTTTATATCAATGGAGTCGTATAGGGTGGACTCTTTTTTTGGTCTGGCTTCCTTCATGGTAACTATTTTGGGATCCATCCATGTTGAGTGTATCTGCAATTCATTTCTTTTTATTGCTGAGTAGTGTTCTGCATGGGTATGAGACACTTTGTCTGTCAACCTATTGATGGACATTTGAGTTGTTCCAGTCTTTGACTTTTACAAATAAGCTGCCACGAGCACTTGTGTACAAGTCTTTGTGTGGACGTGCGCGTTCTCTTCACTTGAGTAAATACCCTCGAGTGGAATGGCTAGATCATAAGGAGACTGACACATTGCTTTCCCAAGTGACACATCATGTGACGTCCCCCCTGCAGGGTACCAGAGTTCCATTTTCTCCACACCCTTGACAATGCTTTGTATGGTCAGTCACTTCAATTCTAGCCACCCTACAAGGTGCATGATCATATTTGCAATGGATTTAAATGCATTTTCCTGGTAATTAATGATGTTAAGCATCTTTTCATGCACTTATGTGCTATCCATGTATCTTCTTTACTGAAGCATCTGTTCACATTTTTTGTTTATTTTTAAAAATGGAGTAACTTGTGTTCTTACTGAGTTTTGACAGTTCTTTATATATAGCCTAGGTAAGTCCTTTATCAGATACATGCTTTGCAAGGATGTTCTTCCAGTCTGTGACTTGTCTTTCATCCTCTTAACAGTATCTTTTAAAGAACAAAAGTCAATTTTGATGATGTCCAATTCATCACCCTGTTTATTTTATTTTTTTGCAGTTTTTGGCCGGGGCTGGGTTTGAACCCGCCACCTCTGGTATATGGGGCCGGCACCCTACTCCTTTGAGCCACAGGCGCCGGCCACCCTGTTTGTTTTTATGCGTTAGGATTTTGGTGTTGTATCTAAGCAGTCTTCCTTTTTTGTTTTCTTTTTTAGAGACAGGGTTTCTAAAAAAAAAGTGCAGTGGCTATTCATAGTGAGATCATAGCTCACTGGAGTCTCCAACTCCTGGGCTCAAGCCATCCCCCTGCCTCAGCCTCCCACGACCGTGTGCCCCTGTGCCCTCTGTCTAAACAGACTTAAAGTCAAGGTCACAAGTATTTTGTCCTTTGTTTTCTTCTCGAAGTTTTATAGGTTACAAACTTAGTTTTATAATCTATTTTTATTTAATTTTTGCATATGATGTGAAGTATGGATTAAGGTTTATTTTCCTTTTCTTTTGCACATAGACATCCAGTTATTCCAGCACCATTTGTTGAAAAGGCTGCTCTTTCTCCACTGAATTGCATTGTGCCCCTTTGTAAAAAATCATTTGTCCATGTATTTGAGGCTCTATTTCTGGACTCTGTTCGGTACGGTCTGGTTGCCTGTCTTTAAGCCAATACCACACTGCCCTGCCTGCTGCAGCCTTGTAGCAAATCCTGAAATCCTTTGAATCCAAGCGGGTCAGCCCTCCGCCTTTGTTCTTCTGTCCAGGGTTGTTTTGGCTTCTCTAGAACTTTGCATTTCCTTGTGGCATCTGGAATTGGTGTGCCGGCTTCTCCAACAAAGCCTGCTGGGATTTTGATTGGAGTTGACCTCACATCATCGTGTCTCTGCCGGTGCTATGCCACCCACCGTCCCATTGCCCTCCGTAGATGTGGGACAAGCTGAGTGAGTGTGGTCGGTGGAGAGAGAGAAGCATTTTCAGACACTTTGCACGGACCTTAGCGTTTCCGGATGTGATTTGTTTGGCTGAGCCCACGTCCTATCTAGGGGTGTGGACCAGAAAAACTTGGACATGCCTGTGGAAATCACCGTGGCCCTGATCCGTGGCCAAGGCTCAGCAAAGGGGCTGTCTTCCTTTGGAAGAAGCGTGCAGGGAGCCCTCCTGCTCTAATCTGCCCCATGTCACCTGCTTTTGGTGTTCATGTTTAAGGTTCCATAGATGTGGCAAGTGGGCACCCTGGGAGGCTGGGTGAGGGTGTGTGTGGCAGGGATTTCCTTTCCAGAACATTCTTTTGAAGAGGAGAGAGAAGAAACTTGGTCACTGTGGCCCCACTGGGCTAGCTGAGTGTCTGTGTGTGTTGCCAGCTGTGATGTGGACTATGGACTCTCCTCCCTCCTTCCAGGGTGGCTTGTGCCAGCAGGGGCTGTCTGAGGAGCCAGGGCGGGTGCCTCCCCTCCCTTCGCCAGAGCTACCTCTCCCCTTCCCTGAAGACCAGTTCTTCAGTGAAGCTATTTCGCGAGGGTATTTTGCAGCGAAAGTATCATTGGCAAGGAAGGGAAGGCTCGAGGAAGCTGTGAGGTGCCGTTTCAGTGGACTTTCTGAGGACTGCTCCATGAGGCTGCCCTTGGGGAGAAGCAGCTGTTAAACTGTCAAAATAAAAAGTCAGCCAAACTCCTCAGGCCAATCGAAAACACTTAACTCAGACTATAGGCAGCAGAGGCCACAGAGTCCCCCACAACATGTTATAAGGGGAAAAACGGTTATTGGGGCATTTAAAGAATGCAAGAAAAGTTTGAAAATATCGGAATATACCTAGTCAATAATACATTAAATCTGGGATCCGTAAAAAGAAATAGCGGTGAAAATCTTCCCAAGTAAGTTTTTATTCTATAATTTGATGACAAATCTCTTGGAGCGCTGGTCGTCCCGCAGGTGTGGTATTCTGAAATACAACCTGAGGCATATATATTGTCAAATAATAAAGTATTATGAAACCAATCAGCTGTGAGCTCCCCACTTGGCAGTTTGGAAGTAAAACCCTTTCTCCTTTACAAGGCCAAGTGACTCTTAATTCCTCCCAGGAGATTTCACGTTAAAATGTGTTCACTGCCAGCTGACAAAAGAGGCAAGTCCAGATTTATTACCCTGGCACCTGCAGCAAAAAATGACGGATGATGAAAATATATTTAATTATCATTCCGTGCCACGTCTCTGTCTGCTCCAGTGGCAGGGCTGCAGCTGTTGGCACACACTTTATTTTAAAGTCAATGTGCTTATCTGGAGAGAAGGCTGCTCTCCGAGTAAATTGACTTGTGGGAGGAAGGAAATGGCGATCTCCGCCCGAACCAGCTGAACACACGCAGATTGGTATTCCGTGTGCCTGCTTTAATTGTCTAATCCACCCCACATCACATCAGCTCCGGGATTTGGCTTTTATGTAAGGAAAACATTTGCAAAAAGTAAACTTTTCTGTGTGGCCTTTCTGAGCCAAAATGAATGATTTTCCTTTCTGGATTGAAAACGGCCCACTGATGGTGTGTGCTCACGTTTCTGCTGTAGGCTTGGAAGTCACTATCAGCTACGTCTCAGAAAGGAGCTCCCTAGAGACCCCCTGGCTGGACCTGCTCTTTCACCAGAGGGGGACCCCGTGGCGTCCAGAGGGGTGGGCTCAGGGTCTCAGAAGGTAGGAGATCTGGGACTGGAGCCCAGGACTCTAGGCTCCCAGGAAGCCACCGTGTTCTTGTCCCCGTGGCCGTCAGAGGTCTGATGGTTTGGGGGGCTGAGCCTGAGAATAGAGGATGACCCCGTGGAATTGCCATCTGTTTGTCTTCTTTTCAAACCTTCTGGGAAGTGAGATGCTGGGACAGAGCAGCAGCACTCTGACTTGGGTAGAGCATCAGATTTCACAGAGTGGCTCTTGGGAGTCTGTGCCATTAGTTCACGCCCATGATGTGTCGTTTTCAACAAAATCAGTCCAGACGATAGGCAGTATCTAATGTGGCAACTTTCCTGCTGTATTTCTTCTTATCAGGAGAAGCCACTCCATACTTTGTATATGATGAGATTGAGTACAAAGCGATGGAATTTCCACTGCAAGTAAAATATAATAACTAGCTTAGCAACGAGGATTGAGGGAGGAGATGCTGCTGAGTGTTTCTGGTGGTGCCTGGTGTTGCCAGTGGCCAGAGGTGGATGCTGTGCAAGGGAGCACAGTGGATAGGTGTGACTGTCACTGCAAGGGAGGGGACGTTGCCCTGACCTTCTCTCTGATGAATAAGGACTCAAGATCGCATCTGCTGAGCCTGCAGGACCTGAGACCTGGGGGAGGAAAGAGAGCTCTGTCTTATGCATTTGGGCTGTCACCAGAGCTCTTTGAGCTACCAAACTGTTCGATGTATTGATCAGAATTTGCTTATAAACCAGAGAGGGGATTTTATTGTCATCGTTATCACCACCACGACCGTCATCACAGTCACCATCATCATCTCTACTGTCACCAACACCACCACTTACCCCCTCATTTAATTTATACATCGCTGACTAAGGCCCTTGGACAAATCACTTTAATTGGTCATCTCCTTTAAACTCTTGGGGCGGATATTTTCTTGCTTATTTTACAGATGAGAAAACGGAGCTTTAGGGAAATGAAAGAACCAGGACTTGAAGCCAGGCCTTGGGGCCCACTCTCCTAACTATACTTTTTCTTTCTTTGAGAGGCAGAGTCTCACTTTGTCACCCTCGGTAGAGTGCTGTGGCATCACAGCTCACAACAACCTCAAACTCTTGGGCTCAAGCAATTTTCCTGCCTCAGCCTTCAGAGTAGCTGGGACTACAGGTGCCCCCCACAACCCCTGGGTAATTTTTAGAGACAGGGTCTTGCTCTTGCTCAGGCTGGTCTTGAACTCCTGAGCTCAAGCCTTCCACTCGCCTTGGTTTCCCAAAGTGCTGGGATTATAGGCGTGAACCACCTCACCCAGCAACTGTACCTTTTTCATTTAGGGAATTGGAATATATACAGTGTTTACAAAATCTTATAGGCTAAAGGGAGGAAAGAGAAGGTCAACTCTGTGGATGTCAACGGTGTTGGGTTTGAAGGCCAGCCCTTGGGGATCTCCTTTCCTGGGTGGCTGGCAGGCGTGGGTATGGGGCCGCACTCTCTCTGCGCTGGGGACCAGGGCTGCTGCAAGAAACCAGGGGAGCAGGGAGTAGGCTCAGCAATTTGGGAGCTCATGGTGGGGGGTGCCAGGCTCTTCCCTATCCTGGCAGCCCCGGGGTCTTTGTAGCAGTTCAGGGGCCAGGTGTCTGGAAGGGGAGGGAGCCTGGGTCCTGAAGGCTTGGCCAGCAGGCCCTGGGGAGTAACTCAGCCATGTGGTCCTGCCATAGTCCTGTGCTGTGCTGTATATGGTCCTCCCATGGTCCCCTAGCACGACCCTGTCCCTATTATCTTTTGTGCTGTTGGTGTTGCCTTGTTTTTATGTGGTAAGTTGGAGCTGATGGGACTGGGCAAGAGGCCTGCACTGTGACCCTTCTATTATGGCCACACACCCTCCAGGAAGCCTGGCCTCTGTATTTCTGGCTTTTCGTGATCTCCTCTGGTTCCCAAGGCCCCATCTGAACCCTGGGCTTGGTGCTTGACTCCCGTGTGGACTGACCAGTATCTAGGCTTCATGCCTCTGGATGAACTGGCTGGACACATGGCAGGGCTGTGGCACCAGAGGAGAGGAACATGTCGCGTTCTCCTCTGCTGCCCCACAGCTCTGTACTCACAGCAGATCTTGGGGTTTACGCTGGTTTCCAGGATGTCTCAGCCGGCAGACCTGTGTCTTTCAGAGAGCAACTTCCAGCAGGTGTTACCACCCCAGGCACAGCCCTGGAGCTGGGACACCGCATGACAAAGCTGGGCAAAACTCAGGAATTGCCATGACTCACAGGATTTTCCCTCCTACGCAAGTGTTGTTATGAGACCCTGGAGCCATCAGGATTTGAGGTTGTAGCCAGGAAAATGGGCATCTCCTAAGTGAATGGCATCAAAGATCAAGGAGCTGGACACAGTGTCACTAGCTCATCAGGGTGACAGTGGGCAAAGAAATTAATACTGATTTTATTTCCAAGTGAGGCTGATGACTCTCCTTCTTACATTAATTTTTATTAAGCATTTTATGTATTATTCCAAAACCACATACGATGCAGAGACAGTTTAGAACAGATTATGAGTGGTGTGTTTTGTAATTATCATATGGCCTCAGTCCAGAATGTAGAAAAGAAAATAAACACAATTGTTTTCCAATAGAAGGGAATCACCATGGTGATGTGTGCACAGGCTCTGGAGCTGCCAGCACTGCCCGCAGGCTCCAAGCTCAGGGCCCAGAGCCACTGGTGCACAGGGAAGTGGCTGTGGCCTGTCCGCCTGGGGCAGCCACTCTGCCCTCTGTCTCTGGGCTGTAGGGCTGTGCTTAGCCTGGTCCCTATACTGAGAACCCTTCCCTCCCCCTCTGCTGCCCAGGACCTGTCTATTCTCCAGGGCTGGACACATCACATAGGCCCTTCCTGCTACTCAGGCCTCTCCTCAGAGAAGCCTTCCCTGTCTGCCCTAACCCCTCAGTCCCCCTTCGGCACAGCATGAGGCTCTGTTTCCATTACGGTGCCTGTTCCCTCGGAGGCCTCTGCTTAGCATCTGTCTGCTGCAGTGGTTCTCAACCTTCCTAATGCTGCGAACCTTTAATACAGTCCAGAGAGGTCGCAACCCACACAGGTTGAGAACCGCTGCCCTCGTGGGTAGATGTGACTCTGATGGGTAGATGTGACCCTGACAGGTAGGTCTGACTAATCCTAATCACTTACTGGCGAGGGCCCCACATGGCAGGAGGGGCAGAGTGGGGATGGGCTGAGCCTTGCCCGGCCCTAAGCCCTGGTGTCCCTCCATCCTGTGCTGCTGCCTTCCTGGGCACATCCAGAGCTCCCCAAAGCTCTCATTACTATATGTGGGGTTCCTACACTGACTCCTCAGTCAGCTTCAGTTGTCCCTGGGGCACTGGGGCCAGCTGCACTTGAAGTTGCAGGATGCCAGTGGGAGATCACAGTGTCCTCAAGAGAAAGATTCCCACCAGACCAAAGCTGTCTTGGATAGCACCAATGCCCAGCTCCACGGCAGCTTAGAAACTGGTTTCTGCTCAGCAGTGTAGAGGCCATGAGCAGAGAGTGAAGGGACTTGGTGCCTGCGTGTGGCTCCAACTCAGAGGCCCGAATTGGGCGCCAAAGGCCCACATGGGAGGTGATCTGGGAAAGTAGCATTGAGGGCACCTGGGCCCCAGGTGACAGAGGGGAGCACTCCACAGAACGTCCCCCAGAGGGTGAGGAAGCTCCTGTCCCTGAAGGCCTGAGGGTCCCTCCTGGGGCAGTAGCATTTCTGGACAGTTGTTGGAGAACGGCCTTGGGCAGAAAGGCAAGAAGCAGTCAGATGCCTGGAGGGGTCTGTGGGTGACTTCCGGAAGTGGGGGGGGGGGGGCAACATGGATCCTGCAGCTGTGCTCCTGTGCCCAGCCTTAGCCAGGGCTCTTTTCCAAAAGTCCAGAAGGAGAGGTAGGAGTTGGAGTTGTGATGAATGTAGCCACTGAAAGTCCCCAAGTGAGCGGACACGTGCCAGGGACGGGACAGACGTAGGCCGTGCTTGGATGGCACTGCTGTCCTAGGGAAGCCTCCCCATGATTTAAGCCTCAGGGCCATCTTGCCTAGTGGTTTCCTGGGCTTCACAGAAGCCCTCTGCCTGTGCCCTGATTCTCTTTTCACCTTTTTAAAAAAGAAATCTCATTTTACAGATGTCTCCTGCACATTCCAGGTGCTGCTCACAGCACTTACATACACCCCGTCCCATAATTGGCCCATACAGTACACACTGTTCAGCATTTTTAATCAGCTATGGCAAGTTGCATTAGCAATTTAAATAAAAATATAGAAATGAATTTAGTATTTTAATATTACAATGACGTTAGCCTTATGTATGTACTTGGCAATTTTGTGCAGTATTACAATTTTATAAAATGCTTTTCATCATTTGGCTAGTGGATAAACCCCAGAGTTAGAAGCATAGATTCTTTGTGTGGCCAGCAGAGACGGGTCCTGGCTGGAGAGCACCTGCCATGGGCCAGGCCTGTCCCTAGAGGCCTGAGGGTCGGCCTGCAGCCCCAGTGAAGCCGGGGTGGCCAGCTGCGCCCGCTAGCACGTGGCAGACTCTGTGTGTGTAGAAGGGAGTCCGGCCTGTGGCTGACTTAGAGTGGTCCCTGGGCAGTCTGCCCCGTGCTGGGCAGGGCACAAGAAGGTACTTTGGGGCAGAAAGAGAGTGCTAATGTGGGGGGGACCCCCTCTTCCAGCTTCCAGCAATTTCTGTAGGGGGCCTTTGACGTGCTGAGCAACGTGCTGCCCACTGTGGAGGTGTCATCCCTGCTCAGGGCCCCCAGTGACCTGCCTGTGGCTGGCTCAGTGGCTGCTTCTCATTCCTCATCTCCTGGGACACAGCAGCACTTAACACTCACAGTCCTCAACCGCAGTCCCTGGTTGCCCCCTCTCTCAGCCTCCTCAGGGCTCAGCCGTGGTCCCTCCTCTTCCTCTGTCTCCCAGGGGATTGCCGCAATCTGGAGTGATGTGGGTCCCTGTGGCAGAGGGGAGGGCACCATGGGGTATCACGCCAGTGGCTCCAAGACTTCAGAGGGTGGGATGTGCAACGTGTCCTGTGCCAGAAGTAGGTGGTGCCCCATGCCACACAACGCAGCCCCCATTCTGCCCTGCCTCCCTCCGTCCCCCTCAGCATGGCTGCCAAAGCGATTTCTCCCCTCCCTCCCTTCCTTTCACTCTTTTAACTGTAGTAAAATACACATGACCTAAAATTTTAACCACTTTAAGTGTCCAACTCAGTGTCATTAAGCATACTCACATCATTGTGCTGCTGTCCATCCGTCCATCCATCTGCAGAACTCTTCTCATCTGTCCCAACTGGAACCCTGTATCCTCCCGTCCCCCAGTGCTGGCGCCCACCTTTCTGCTTTCTGCCCCTGTGGCTCTGGTGACTTTAAGTACCCCATCTGAGTGTGTCATACAGTGTCTGTCCTGAGAACGGTTTATTTCGCTTAGCACAATGTCTTCAAGGTTGTAGCATGTGTCAGAATTCCATTTGTTTTAAAGGCTGAATAACATTTCACTGTATGAATAGTCTGTGCTTTGTTGATACCTTCGTTTAGCCACAGAC
Organism: Loris lydekkerianus; assembly: GCA_963574355.1. Taxonomy (NCBI): domain Eukaryota; kingdom Metazoa; phylum Chordata; class Mammalia; order Primates; family Lorisidae; genus Loris; species Loris lydekkerianus. The sequence continues at coordinate 37,426 of CAUYPK010094624.1, forward strand.
ACTTAGCTCGCTCCGCCCCTCAACTACTGTGGACAATGGTGATGTGACCGTGGGTGTGCAGATGCAGAGCCATTCCTTTGGAACACAAGTCAGACCATGACCGTCCTCTGTTCAACCGGGGCCTTCCTGTTCTGTTAGCGGAGGAGCCAGGCCCTTACATGGCACCCAGGACCCGTACACCCCACGCCATTTTATCCTCCTACAGCCACACGAGCTCCCTGCTCTTGTCCAGACACACACATAAGCACAGCCCCTGTGCCTGGGATGTCCTTCCCAGGAGCTTCCTGCCCCCTGCCAGCTCCCTTAAGCCTTTGCCCCAGGGATGGCACCACCTGCACCCCACCATGCTCCCACTGTGCCGTGCCCTCCTCTGCTCTTCAGACACTCGGCGGTTTTCACCTTCTAACATGCTGTAGGAGCCCCTGACCTGTGAGGCTTCAACTTAGGGTTTTTCTTTCAGCTTTATGGTGGTGAAAGTGATATGCATTCAGTAGAAACCATACCTTGAATTTTGGAGTTTGATCTTTTCCCATCTGTAGGCCAATTCTAGTGTTCTGAGTATGTTTAAGACAGACCAGGCTGAGCTATGATGTTCAATAGGTGAGGTGTGTTAAATGCATTTTCAACTTAAATTATTTTCAATATGATGGGCTCATCAGGGCACAACCCTGTTGTAAGTTGAGGAGCACCGTGTATGAATAGTTCATGCTTTGTTTATCCAAAAGTAAAATAATTTTTTTTTTGAGACAGAGTTTCACTTTGTCACCCTCGGTAGAGTGCTGTGGCATCATCATAGCTCATAGCAACCTCAAATTCCTGAGCTTAAGGGATCCTCTTGTCTCAGCCTCCCAAGTAGCTGGGACTACAGGTGCCCTCCATGACTTCCTGGCTATTTCTGTTTTTAGTAAAGACAGGGTCTCACTCTTGCTCAGACTGGTCTTGAACTCCTGGCCTCAAGCCTTCCTTCCATGTTGGCCTCCCAGAGTGCTGGGATTACAGGCCTGAGCCCCCGCACCAGCCATAATTTGTTTTTTTTATTATGTTTGTTGTCTGTCTCCTGCTCCTAATGTGTCCTGTGCACCTTGAGCAGTACTTGGTACATTATAGGTACTTGTAAATACTTGTCTGATGAATAAGTGAATCTTTTTGGGTGACAGCTTTATTGGGATAAAATCCATACAGTGTGCATGTCATCCATGAAGATGTACAACTGAATGGGTTTAGTGTGTTCACAGGTTGTGCAACCATCCGCACAGCAGCGTTTCAACATTCTTATAACCCCCCAAAGGAGCCCTGTACCCTTTAGCTGGCACTCCCTGACCTTCCCAATCCTACACAACCACTTGGGAATTTCCTGCCTCTATAGATTTGCCTGTTCTGCACATTTCACATACATGGAATGATGTAATAGATGGTCTTTTGTGACTGGTTAATTTAACTCACCATAGTGTCTTCCAGGTTCATCCACGCTGAAGTGGCTGTCAGTATCTGGTGCCTTCCTGTCGCTGGCTAACGTTCTGTCGTATAGATACGCTACATTTTGTTTATCCACTCATCAGTTGATGGACATCTTTTTCGTTTCTTACTTTCTGGCTTTTTATTAATCACATCACCGTGACCGATCTTGTATGGTCCCTTTTGTGGGGACACATGTTTTCAATTCTCTCGAGGACGTAGGAGTGAAATTGCTTGACCTTTGAGAAACTGCCAGACTGTTATTCAAAGTTGCTGCGTTTTATATTCCCACTAGCTGTGGAGAGTTCCGGTTTCTCTGTATCCTCACCAACATTATTCTATGTATTTCTTTTTGATTCTAGCCCTCCTCCTGGGTGTGGAGTGGTGTCTCATTGTGATTTTGATTTGCATTTCCCTCATGATTGATGATGTTGACTATCTTTTCATGGGTACTTGTGTATCTTCTGTGCAGAAATGTCCATTCAATCCTTTGTCCATTTTTTAAATTGAGTTACTTGTCTTTTTAATCACTAAATTGTAAGCGTTTTCTATATATCCTTGGTCCAAGTCCTTTATCAGTTAAATTGCTTAAAATATTTTGTCTTGTTCTGTAGGTTGTCTTTTCGCTTTTTTGATGGTGTCGTTTGAAGTGCAAAAGCTTTATGTTTTAATGATGTTCAGTTTATTTTTTCTTTTGTTGCTTGTGTTTTTGGTGTTGTAACGAAGAAACTATTGCCTAACCCAAGGTCATAAAGATTTACTTCTGTGTTTTTGCCTAAGAATTTTATAGCTTTGGTTCTGACATGTAGGGCTTTGATTTATTTTGAGTTAATTTTTGTATTTGGGTCCACTTCTGTTCTTTTGCATGCAGATATCCAGTTGTCCCATTAAGAAAAGACTTTTTTTCCTCGTTGAATTGTCTTGGTCCCCCTTTTTTGTGAATTGATGGACCATAAATGTGAAACCTGTGTTCTACCAACCCTCACACCAGAGCCAGGTCATGATTACTCTAGTTTTGTAGTAAGTTTTCAAATTGGAAACTGTGAGTCCTCCAGCTTTGTTTTGCTTTTATGAGATTGTTTGAGATCTCGTTTCAAGATTATTTATGATTTGTAATAAATTGTAAACATGGGGTATATGTTCATTTATATCTTTTAAAATTTCTATTAATGATGTTATGTAGTTTTCAGTCTACAAGTTTTGCTCTTCTTTCATTAAATCTTTCCTAAGTATTTTAACCTTTCAATGCTAGTACAAATAGAGTTATTTTCTTGTTTTCATTTTTTCAGAATCTTTCACTGCAAATGTTTAGAAATGCAGTTGATTTTTGTCTATTAGCCCCATATCCTGCAAACTTGCTGAACTTCTGTGTTGGTTAAAATAGTGTTTTTGTGGCTTCCTTAGGATTTTCTATATATAAGATCATCTCGTCTGAGAATTGAGATAGTTTTATTTCTTTCTTTCCAATCTGGATGCTTTATATTTCTTTTTCTTATCTAATTGCCCCAGTTAGAGGCTCCAGTACAATGTTGAATGGAAGAAATAAATGAATCTAAATTACTCCTCCCATCATTTCAGTAATTATTCCCATTTTACAGACAGGTAGACTGAGGGTTAGAGAAGTTAAGTAAGGACACACAGCTATAGAGTCCTGGGGCCAGCCCAGGACTGCCACGTACAGTCTAGCTACCTGTGCTTGCTCTCTCTCTCTCTCTCTCTGTTAATAGGACTGGGGCAGTGCCAGCCTGTCTGATGCCATGTGGAGGGTTGAATGTCACTCTCTGAAAGTCTTGTTGGCATCACGAAGTTCCTGGGGGTGGCGTGTTAGATGCCTCCCATATGTGTATTGCAGGAAAGAGCGGGATAGAAACTGTAACACTGGTACTTTCCACTGGGGACATTCTCATCTGGCATCTCGTTTCATCCTCTCAGCAGCCACATCAGATAGGAGGGACAAGCTTTATTGTCCTCATTTCCCTGCAAGGCTGAGCAACTTGCCTGGCCTCTGGGAAATGTTGGCAGAGCGGGACAGGGTAGGACATCGTGTGGGCGGGACAGCTTCCATATGCCCCACACCCTGCTGGACAGTTTGCGCGCAGGTGTCATGTAACTCTCACTCAACATCATTATTATTTTGCTGCAGCTCAGAAAATCGATGCTTAGGGAGGGGAAGGGAGGACGAATGCAGCATGGGAATGTCAGGGTCTCCTTCCCTGAGGGTCTCCTTCCCAACCCAGGCATTCAACCCCGGGTTCCTCCTGCTCAGGCACCACGAGGCCTGACATAATGAAGGAAATGTATTAAAGGGAAACTAAGATGGAGAAAGAACAGTCCCCACACAGCCAGCCCTGGCAGGGCTCTCTGCCACGCGCCTGCTTGTTGGATCATCCCCCACTTGGGTTCAACTGCTGTCCTGAGGGGCAGAATAATCTTCCATAGAAAAGCAGAGAAGACTATCTGCTGAGGCAAAGACCTGCTCATGAAACTCCTGCCTCTTCCAAGATAAGTCTGACTAATCCAGTCCTTGTGACTAATCCACTCTCAGATTTTATCTTGAGAATCGCCGATTAATTGAAAGAGGTGAAACTGTCCCCATTTCAGCCCCTGTGCATGGGTGCTCCTGGGAGAAGTGCAGTCAGGGAGACAGGGTGGTACCCAGGGGTCTGGCAGGTCTCAAGCTGCGGCAATCCCTCCTGGGAACCTCTCCTGGGAACTGCAGCCTCCTCTGCGGACATCATGGAACTCATTTTGGGTCCCCTGGGGGTGGACACATACAGGTGGCCCCCTTCTTACAGATGTCATGAGTGATGCTGTGGGTGAGAATCCTGGCAGGATGGCACCAGCTCCTTTCTGACTTTTTTCCTGTTCTACCCCAAGAGCTAGTGTCTTCCTCCAAGATCACACAGCTCCCTGGAGGCAGGGACAGACGGTTGATGGAGCCATGATGTGATGCGAAAAGGCAGCTGGTGAAGTCTCTGGTTAGACTCTGTCACCTGAAAACCTATATCCCAGTGGCTGGAACCTGGATGTTGGAATCCAATCCCTGACACCTCGCTCTCTGTGGGACCTGGGATAAATCAGTTAGTATTATAGAGTCTCAGTCTTCTCAACTTAAAGCTTACCTTGTCCAACAAGTTCATTTTCAAAAGAAGGCACCAACCCTTGGAACCATCCCCAAATCTACACACTGGGTACCCACAGAGGAGATGGCAGCAGGCTGGACTGATGGCCCACAGGGTCCTGGGCCTGCTGGTCCTCCAACTGCCAGCCTCAGAAGGTACCCACAGAGGAGATGGCAGCAGCCTGGACTGATGGCCCACAGGGTCCTGGGCCTGCTGGTCCTCCAACTGCCAGCCTCAGAGGTCCTACCATTGTCTTCATTCAACAGGAAGGACAGGGGGTCTCAGATGGGTAGGTTACTCTGCCAAAGTCACATGGCCAAACGTGGCAGAACCAGACTGAATTCATGTGGGTCCCAGGCACTCAAGGACAGATGTACCTTGTCCTTTTCTCTCTGCTGACTTCTTTTGGTTCAGCCATTGGCCATTGCTTCTTGGCTTCTGAGCAGGGACCTTGTATGTCTCGCGCAGGGGACAGTGGTGGCTAGGTGAGCAAGAGGCCAGCAAGGCATCAGGGATGGGGGCGATCTCCTCCCAAACACTCCACGTGGCCTCACACCAAGCCTGAGCTAAGAGGAGCCTTGGGCCTGTGAAGGCTGTTGGCTCCTGCAACATCTTGGCAGCCTCCAATCTTGATGGGGGTATTCTTTGGTTATATGATTAATTTACAGACAGTGGAGTGTCCCCTTGGCATCCAGGGCTGAGAGCTCTGGGACTTGGAGTGGCAGGAAAGGAACCCAAGTGCTTTTGTGCCAGGCTTTCTCCCCATACCATGGATCAGAATAGACTATGGGAAACAACAGCCCAATCCTTGGTGGGGGGTTCAAACAGCAGAGGGGGATTTCTCATTCCCACCTGTGTTCACGGCAGGTGGTGGTGGGGCTGACGGGGTATTGTTTGTACCCATGCTAGAGGGAAAGGGGAGCTCTTGAACTGGTTAGCAACTGTTCTGGCCAGAAGCCATGTGCTCCTTTGCAGCTCATTGGCCAGAACCAGTCCCATGGCCCTACCCAGCCACAGGAGGGACACTCCTGCCACGTGCCACAAAGGAGGGAGAAAAGGTCATAGCACCAAAGGTCGCTGCAGCCAGGGAGAAGTAGGACAAGGGAGCTGTAGGGCTGGGTGCCTGTCATAGCCTGTCCATAAGCAGGCACTGACCAGCAAGAGGCCTGAGGCTTGAAGTGGGCTCCTGCAGGGCCCCCAGGCCATTTCTACTGATGGGAGATCCTGAGGCAGGGGACTGGCCTCTGAGTCAAGTGAAAGGAGGGGGCTGCAGAATTTACTTCGTTTTGCCGTTCCTTGTAGTTTTGGGCTGGGAGTTGCAACTTTCTATAGCTGATTTGGGGTCAGGAATTCCCACAGGACCCAAGATGGGTTGCATGGGGTCAAACAGTGGCGTGGACAGGGAGTTGCAGTGAAGAGGGATGTCTTGGCACCTTCCTGCTGGGGAGGCTGCAGGGGTGGGGTCTGGCTCAGGTAGGGTCTCCCTCCATCGTGTCCCCTTTTGTTCGCCCTTCTTTCCGTCCCTCTCTCCTCCTTCCTTTGTTGAATCCTAGCTTTATATCTGACTTAACCTCTCCGAGACTTGGCTGTCTCCTTTCTAAAATTTGGGAATTGTTCCCTATCTCAGAAGGATACTGTGAGGATTAAGTGGGATAGTGGATGGAAAGTCCATGGTGGAGGCCTGGACGTACTGATCGGACAGATTTCTGTTGAAGGAACACATATCTCAGTCTTCTTTGTAAAATGGGGGTTATGGTAAGCATTTTTACCCCCTGGGACTCTTGTGATACTTTCTGTAAAGCTCCAGCCCAGTACAGACACTTGGGAGACCTCCCTTTCCTCCTGGAGTTCCAGGAAGGGACCATTATCCCTCCTCCTCTCCAATTGGGCTATAGCTCACCCAAGGAGGTCCAGGGTCCCAGCCTTCCTGGGCCCTGTCAGAGGCCCAGCAGCCCCTCCAGCCTCTGCCTAGTGGATCCCCACTCTGTCAGCCTTCTGTCTGTGCCCCACTGGTGCCTTCTGTCGATGGTGACAGAGAAAAGGAAAAACAACACTGGGTGGTTTAGATGTTTCTGGCATCAAACGGGATAACATAGTGAACAGTTTGCTTTGGGAAGAAATATGTAAATACTTACTACATTTTAACATAATTCCAATTATTCAGCAGGGAATTTGGAACATATAGAAAGGAGTTAAGAAGAAAACAGGGATTATCCTCAGATCTGATGCCCCAGATCTCACCACCATCGACATTGGGGTTTATTCTGTTCTAGCTCCTTTTTGTACACTTACTTGTGTGTTTGCTTTGTTTCGTTTTATAACATTAGGATCATATTTTTGGTAGCTTACTTTTCCATTTAATGCCATATTGAGAACACTTCCCCTAGTCATTAAATATTCTTTGCAAACATAATTTTTAATGTTTGCCTAATAGCCCATCCTGCGGCTGTCCTGGCATTTTCTGTCTATATCACTGTTTTGGCTTCGAGAGATTCAGTATAGATTCCATTCATGGAAGCCAGCCCAGTCTGAGAGAGAGCAGATTCTAGAAATTGTGGAGAGCATTCTCCCTTTGCTATGTGTGTCCCTGCCCTTGTGAGCTGTACTGAGGACTAGAAGGACATGAGGGGCTGGGGTCCAACCTTGAGATGGTGTCCAAGACCACAGTGGTCAGTGTTGTCGACCATGAGTGCGGCCCCTCCCTCTGGCGCCTTGTCTCAGCATCACCCCGGGGGGCTGTGATTTCCAGCTGGGAGACGCCAGCAGCAAGCCCTTCCCTTCACTGGGCCGGCTTTAAGTCTGTGCCCGTGGGGAGCCAGCCTGCTCTGGAATTTCTCATCTCCCTGACCTTGGCTTTCACTTTTCTTACTTCCTTGTCACCTCCTTATGCCCAGAGTCTGCTTTGATTGAGGAACTCTCTAATACAAGATGGAAAAACCCAAGGGTATGAAAGTCACTGCACTTTATAGCTTTTTAAGGGCCTTTTAAAAACAATGTTCATTCCATTTTTTTTTCTTTTCTTTTTTTTTTTTTTTATGAGCTTTGTGGTACATACAGCACATAATCCTACATAAAATGGCTGAGCATTATACTGGCATAAAACCCAGTGACAGTGTAAAAGTCCATGAAGTGACAGGTTAGTGTCCATGGGAGGAATCCTGGTCCTCCAGCCTTGAGGGGCTTCTGGAGTCCAGGGCTGAGGCTGGTACTATTTCTGAACCCAAGGGCAGCATGTGGGTGGCTGGGCCCTTGGGGAGGGAGGTTCAGTCCCCTGTGTGGGGAGTGATGCTGACAAGGCTTGACCTCTGACCTCCCGAGTTAGCCACGCAGGCTGTTTGGGACTTGTCCATTTTGTGAAAAGTTTCTGTTAGCCAGCCAGGGAGAGCAGGTACCGTGTCATGGCTTTTTTGATGACATCCCAAGATGGTTGTTTGATGGCTGAGCCATTAGCAGGTTGGTAAGGCCTGTGACTGTGTGCAGGAAGGCCGGATGCCCTGTGATGGGAACAGGCTTGGTCTCAGGTCCCAGACCATTGTGGGGTTGGAGGGTGCCTGGTGCCAGTGAGAAGCCCCCTGCTGCTCAGGCCAGGCTGGGGTGCAGGCAGGGGAAGCCCCAGCTTTATTTATGCTCATAACCTGAACTCTTATATTTATCTTCATAAACTGTACTAGCACGATCCCATCTGTTCCAGTATTTCATTATCCAAAGTGGATCTGCTGTCTGCCTCTTAAACTCCAGACTGCACGTAATTATTTTGTTAGATCTTGAGATCTGAGTTTTGCTTTGCAAAATAGGAAGAGCCAGGCTTGTTGCTTGTAGGGGCCCAAGTGGAAGGGATTCTGTGAATAAGACAATAAGAAACTCATAGAGGTTAATCCACTTGCCCAAGACCATACAGAAGACAGGCTCTGAGCTCAGCGCAGCCCCGAGATGAGCCCGTGAAGCCCAGCCCAGCCCCCTGGGCAGCTGGGAGTGGGGACAATTCAGGCAGGCTCTTGTTTCTGAGCTTGCCTGGGCTGGCTGGGGCTGTGTCACTGCCACCTTTCCCCTTGCCTGGGGCTTCCCGGCCGGGCAGGTGGGAGCAGCCTCCGTGGTGGCTCAGCCCTCCTCCCCTCAAGACCCCCCCACCTTTCTTGGCATTCACCTGTTTTCCAGGTCACCGTTTCGATTTCACTTTACTTCCTCGTCTTCCTCTCCCCTGTTAGAAGAGCTTCGTGTTTATTGATTGTTGTCTCCAGACCTTCAATTTTTCTCTGTGGCTCCGGCAATCTGGAAAGGAGTCTTCCAGCCTCGTTAGCCACCATGTTCAGAAGAGCAGCCGACCTTTTCCTAATCAGCTCCACCTAATCATGACTGGGGCGCGAGGTGGGGAGAGCAAGCTTGTGGGCTGCCAGGCGGCCTCAGGGACCTCCCCCTGGGGGAGACATTAATGATGACAGTAACACTTGCTACTCTCTCCCTGCCTCCCCAGGTCCCATTACCCTTCCTGCCCTGGGGCCAGAGGCACCGGCACTTACCATGTTAAGCATGTTACCGCTGTAGCAGTTTGGAATGAGGCAGAGGGGCTGCTGCTGTCTACAGCCATGGGGAAGGCCCAGGAGACAGGACCGGGGTTTGGGCCCAGGGTTTAGTGTCAGTTAGTGGAGTCCTGGCCTCCTGGCCCTGACATGTTACACTCTTCTCAAAACTGTGAGAACAGGGACCTTCAGGCTTAGAACCTGCCAGGGGTGTGGTTGCATCAGGACTTCTGCTGTTGTCATTGGAGTTGCTAAATGGTATTTATTACCTACTCCCAAGGACCCTACCTGGAACTACGTCTCTGTCTCCAGTCCCTCACTCCGTGCCTGGTACGATGTTCATGAGGCTCAGTTGGCGTGTGTCACGCTGAGCCCTGCTGAGCACTGCCAGGCCCGGAGACTCCTACTTTGCTGCCTGTGGAGAAAGGAGCCGTTGGGATTGGTTGGGGGTTGGCTGCCTGAACTGTGCTCCCAACCTCCCTTCTGCAGTGTGGTTCTTGGAGGGATTTTCTCCGCTGGGTCTTTCTGTGCAAATCATTAACCCTCCAGGGGATGGGAGGAGGGTAGCGTGTGCCAGGGGAGCTGAGCTTCCGGCTGTTCATCCTGTACAGTCGTGTTTTCTAGTATTTGCTGCTCTGGGAGGGGCTGCAGCATAGCCTCATTTGGACAGCTGAGTTATCTGAGGGAGAGGATAGGTACTGAGGGTCTGCTCACTTCCATGCAGTCCAGAACCATCCGAGGGCTGCAATGCTCTGGCCCTGGCAACTGTGTGGAAACAGACAGATCAGCAGGGCTGGGCTCCAGTTGTGGGGATGCCTCGACCTCCTCTCGGCACCCAGCCTCCAGGAGGAACTTTGGAAGCAGATGATACCACTCCCCCCACCCCCCTTACAGCCTCCAGGTGAACACTCAGGTGCGTTCTATGGGCTCGTGCTGGAAGTTCGTGGTCAGCGGGTTGATGGGCCGTCTCTCCTTCTGCCCCACTCCGTCCGTGGTTTTTAGTGCTCTCTCTGGCTGGTCCTCTTCACTCTCTTGTTTACCATTCGCTGTTAACAACAGTAATTACAGTATAGTTGTGAGATGAAAACATGACTAAATTATGACACTGCTTGTGTAACAATCTCTTAAAACTGACTCAGAAGGCAACAGCTGCACAATTAGGCTATAAATTCTCTTAAATGAACTTGTCGGTGACAGCCGTACCTGTGTGGCTGTGTTGTGTAAGAGATAACTAGGCTTAATGGGCTTGGAGAGGCGCACCAAGGATGGCCTCGTAAAGAAGGAAACTTGGTTCTTTGTCATAAACCACTTGTTCTCTTATAAAAACAAAGGGCTCAGTGTTGGCCCATTAACTTCCTCTGTCTGTCTGGGACCATGGGCACAGTGCACCCGTTTGAGAAGCTGACCCTAGGGAGACTCTGTTTTGAGGTGTGACCTTCTCTGAGCCCCCGGTGGAGGCCTGGCCAGCAAGAGGCCTGAGTGGGACCAATCAGTCAGTGGTGGACAGGTGAGCGTGGCCTTTATGAGGGCCCACGGAGCTTCTGCAGTCCTCCTGCGTGGGCTGGCAAGGTCTGCCATTCTTATGCTTAACAACTCTCTAAAAGACAAAACCCAGCCCATGGGGTGTGAGTCTGGGACTTGTGAAACCGTATGATTCCATGGGGGATGATGGAGGATCGATTCGGACTTGTTCTTTGGAAGAAAAGCGTGTTCACCCCACTCTCAGGAGAAGTGTGGAACTAGCAGGCTGCTACAGAAGGCCTTTATCCCACCCGCTCTGCGTATGGCTGGCAACGTGACCGGTGACGCTGTCATGGAGGCTCTGCTGTCGGCCTCCGGCTCAGCTCTGAGCAACATACTCGCTTCCTATTGCTGCTATCACAAATTACCACAGACCTGGTGGCTTAATACAGCACATCTTTGTAATCTTACAGCTCCAAAGTCAGAAGTCTGTCGTGAGTTTTACTGGGCTGTGTTCCTTTCTGGAGTCCAGGGGGAAACCCATTTTCCCTGGCTTTTTTAGCTTCCAGAGGCCACCTGTATACCTTGATTTATAGCCCTTCCTCCATCTTCAAAGCAGCAATGGTGGGGTCCCTTTCACGTCGTATTTCTCTGACCCACACACCATTTTTCTCCTGTTTCTCTTTCATTTTTAAGGATTTGTGTGATTACATTGGGCATACCTGGCTCCCTTCTCAGATCAGTTAATTGGCTACTGTCTTTGCATCTGAGATCTTCATTTCTTTTGCTATGTAAAGTAACCTATTCTTAGCTTCTGAGGATCATGACATGGAGCTCTTTAGGGAGCCATTCCACTGCCCACCATAGGCAAGTGGGGAGCCGGGCCTTTGGTCAGGTTGACCTCTGTATCCTCTGAGCTGGGCACGGGTAGGGATCAAACTTGAGGAAGGGAAGCTGATCTGATCCTGCAGGAAATCAGAGAGAGAAGTCAGGATCAATAGCATGGCCTGGCCATGCAGGAGACAGCCTATGCTCTGACATCACTTGCGTTTCCCAGGAGCTTCTAGTCAGAGATAGGACGTGGAGGTGCATGAAAAAACCCAGGAGCAGAAGTACTCCATGTTTGCACAGACTGTGTGGGAATCTTCCTGAGTGAAAATTACAAGTGGGAAACCTGTCCCTTCTGGAGGACCTAGAGCTAGTGTGAGTCTTTCCCCAGATCCCTTCCCTGGAGAAGGTGCAAATCAGGGGCCGGCCACCGTAATGATGTTCAGAGCAAGTGGAGAGCACACAGTTGCAGATGTTGTACAAACTCCCTGGCGGGAATTCCAGCTGTGGGTTTTGATAACTTTCACTATTCTGGAGCTGCAGAGTGCCCTGCCCGCAGCTGGGGGCCTGCTGGCCACGTACACTCCTCTATCCCAGCCTGGCCAGGGGCAGCCTGACTCTCCTCTCGGACAACTTTTGTGATGATTTTGCAGGTGACTCCCTGGACCTGTCCACACAACAGATTTCTAGAGCTCATCCCCAGGGACCTCCAGTTCCAGGCCTATTACTGAAGTCTGTCACCCAGAAAATCTGTTGACGGAACCATTCTCCCTGAGCTGCAAGCAAATTGGGAAAATTTGAATGTGATGCAATAAGCCTGCAATAAAACAGAGCCGCCAAGAAGCGCAGAGCAGATCTCCCAGCCCCAGCTCACCGCCCCTCCTAAGCTTCCGAGCTGTCATCCTTGAGGGTGGCCACATACAGTATTTATTTTTTTTAATTAAGCTGTGTCGCTGTGTGGCTCACCCTCTGCAGATGCTTTATAAAGCCCAGCCTTATAAGTTGCTGAAAGTTTTTATTTTTTTTAAGAGGATAGTAAAATTAAGCAGTTATTAGTATTCACGAAAAATGCTCGTGGCAGGCTTTGCACACGTAATGAGAAGCCACCTGCAGTTCAAAGCAGTACTTGATAATGCTGTAATTAGATTTGAGATGCAAAAAAGCTCATTAAAATTAAATAACATATTTGTCACTGTTTTAAGAGGTACAGATTGCCTAGAACCATGCTGGTCTCTTGACCTTGAGTATTTTGGTGGAGTCCTTGCTGCCAACAATTCAAAAATAACATCAGCAATTCTGCAGAGAGTCCTGAAAACATGTTCATCCTTCGGTTCAGTTTGTGTTGAAAAAAATTATATAGATATACAGGGGAAATCAGAGATCTGTACACAGCGTGTTCTGGGAGAAAACGATGACTACAGTCTTCTACAAAGAAGTAGTTCAGACAGCATGAAGGGGAGGGTGGGGTGGGTGCCTCCCCTCCCCCCGCCCCAGAACATAGGGACACTGTGAGGTAGTCTGCAGCAAGCAGCAGAATCAGGGCACCATCCAGAGCTGGTTAAAGCCACTTGCTCAGAACAGACCTAGGGCAACTGAGAATCAGATTGCCAGCATGTGTTTCCTGGATGCCCTCCAATGTACTGGGTCCCGTGCAGGGCAGGGTGGGGCAGGGTGGGGATGTGCCAGAGAGACTTGTGCCCAGCTGCAGAGGAGGTCACGACCTTACCAAGGACTTGAGTTATAGAAAAGTCTGGTGCCAGGAAAGTATTTGTTGTTAATAAAAATAGCTAATGTTCACTGAGTGTGTTTTGCATGGTAGGTACGAATCACGTGGCCATGACTATCTTAGGAATCATCGCCACAGTCTGTGAGGCAGCCTTGTCTGTCCCATTTTCCTAGAGGAGGTTAAGTTGCTTGTCTGAAGTCACGTAGCAAGCTCCCAGCTGAGCCAGGATTCAAATCCAGGTCTGTCTTTCTGCAAACCCCCGTGCTACTCACAGTAGCAGAGACCCAGAGTGGAAGGAAAGACACAGGAAGATGCCAGCACTCATCATTTGCCAAATACTGCCCTAAACACTTCATGTCTACAAATCATCATGTCCCCATAGCAAACCCGTTATTCCATTTTACAGATAAGGACATTGAGATATGAGAAGTTAAATAACCAGCCACGGTCATCAGGTAGTAGGCAGTGGAGCTGGGATTAAGCTCTAACCTTGAATGTTATTCTATATGTTTATTTCTTGCAATCTATAAAGCATTCTTTAAAGGTAGGATGTAATTTAAAAGCAATTGCGATTACTTCTATTCTTGGAGGAAGAAAGTGCAAGTTGTGTTGCAGGGGAGTTTGCCTGGAGCAGAGAGCTCTTAAGCTGGAGGTGAGTGGATGTGCCAGATGGTGGGAAAATGAGGCCAAGGCTCAAAGAGAGGCCTAGTCCAGCCTCCCGGGAGAGTCTGGGCACCTGTGGTGGGGGTGGGGGGGAGGCGAGTGTCCTCCAGGGCAGGGAGTCATTGGGAAGGCAGCCTGCGGCCTCCCCCCCATGCCTCCTCCCTGCCCCAGGTGGCTGGATTGATTTTCAAGGCTGATTCTTTTGGCACTGGGTCCAGATTTAGTTCTGTGGAGAGCTCATCTTTCAAAGTCCAGCTCAAATGTCACCTCCTCTGCAAAGACTCCCCACTGCCCGAAGCAAAATTAATCACACCTCCTCTGTGCTCCCACAGCAGCACTCGCCGTTGGTACCTCTAGAATAGTCTTATCACATTGGACGCGGATTTATGTGTTTACAAGTCTGTCTCTCCAGGTGGACAGTGACTTCTCCAGGGCAGAGTGTGCCTCTGTGTCGTTGAGCCTGGGACAGTGCTGTGGGTGCAGAGGGTGTCAGAGATGATGTCAGAGTACCTGAAGGACCAGTAGTGATTTCATTTGATGTCATCTACCAAACATGCTCAGAGTTTTTACTCTGGGAGCAGGCTTGCACTAAGCCCTTTCCCTAACATGTGAGCCTTTTAACAACCCTGTGAGATCAGCTAGTTCTGCTATTATCTTCTTTTTACAGGAAGGAGGATTAAGACTCAGAGACATTTTGTAACTCTTCAGTACCACACAGCTGGGCAGTGGTAGAACTGAAATTTTAAACACAGGCAGTCTGAAGGGGAAACGTGTCCTAAAAGTGATTTTGTTGACGAGCCTATTCCTGGTAAGGATACTGATTCTGACTAGGGAAGTTTCTGGAATTAATTCTCATTTCACTTTTCTTTTTTTTCCTAACTGGTCTGATTTAGGAAGGTTTGGGAAAAGCGCTGGGGCTGTGATGCAGTTAAGGTTCTTTTGTTATGAGCCACAGAAACCAACTTTGGCTAAATTAAACAAGAAAGACTCCTGTTGTGAGGATATGAGTGGCCTGCAGAGTGAGCACACTGGAAGGAGGAGCTTTGGGAAGGCCTGAGGGACCTAGTGGCAGGAACTGAGGACAGTCTTGCTGGGATGAGCTCTGCATGTCACGTCCCTCCGGGTTCAGATGTCACCACCGTGGCTGTGTGGTGACTCGGGTTGCTGTTGAAACTGAGGACCTAGGTGTGTGTGCTTCCTAAGCTGTGCACTCTGCCCCCGGGGCAGCCTTCAGATCTGTGTTCAGCCAAGGCCAGGTCTGCAGGGGCTAAGGGGCGTGAGAGCTCAGGGCTCTCAGTCTTGTTTCCTTGACACTTAGTCCTGGCATTTGGGGGATGAGGGAGGGTGATGCTTCTGAAAGGAATATTCACTGGCTGTGACCTTTCTTGGGTTTTTTAACATTTTGAGGGGGTTGATTGAATTGATCCAAGTCCATTCATTATCAGTCTTCAAAGGACAGGAATACCATGAAGCCGGCCTAACTCGGACATTTGAAAACTGGGGTGCCAGCGAGGGGTAGTTTGATCCTCTCTCAGCGGACTGGCACCCAGCTCTAGACTAGGAGCTGGTGGGTTCTGGCCCCGTGTCCCCTGTAGGCGGGCAAAATGGACCTTTCCCAGAGGTTGATGCTATGAAGGCCCCTTTACAAGGAGGGGAGGGAGCGCGGCTGTGTGGGTCTACCAGGATGGCAATCATTTTGCTCTGCTGTCAAACCCGAGCCCCACCAGCTGCAGCTGGCCCTTCCTGCAGCCCCATTCGCGGGGGGCCTGACATGGCCCCCTCGGCGCTGCCTTGCGCCCATGGAGCCTCCAGGCTTGGTGGCCTTGCTGCCTTCTTGTCTCTGCCCGGGCTCCAAGGATGCTCTGAGGCAGACACCAGGCGGGCACAGACACGCCTCTGTCAGGGAAAAACAGGTCCTGCTGCCTCCCCAATTCTGCGGAGCTGGGACGCCCGTCCCTCCCCAGCCCCTCCTCGGAGTCTGCCTCCTGCACCTCGCCAAGGTCAATGTACCCCTGAGGGGGGTAGTCCCTGCTGGGGGCTGGGTGAAGGAGCTGATGGGTGAAGGACACCTGTCCCTTCCCGCCCAACCCTGCTTGCATTCTGTATGCCCCGCCCTGCCCCTCTCCCTTGCCCCGCCCTCTCCTTTCGCCCCGCCCTCCCCTCTGGCCCCGCCCTGCCCTCTGGCCCCGCCCGCTCTCCACTGGGGCTTGCCTCCCTTTCAGCTTCGCCGCCGGGGGTTCGCCTCTCTTTTCTTCCCTGGCTCACAGTCGTTTGCCCCTCTGTCCCCTTGTCGTCCTGCCCCTTGTCTCCGCCCCAGTCCCCTTTTGGCTTCGTCCTGCCAGTCCTTCCCCTTTGCACCCTCCTGTCTTCCCCTCGGGCCCCACTCTTCCCCCCAACCCTGTCCACACCCGAGAGTGCTTTAAGGGCCCCCTGAACCGTGACCTATAAACCCTCTTCTACAAGGGGCGCCTGTTCTCGGATTAAACGCCTCCGAATGGAGCCCGTCTCAGACGCGTCATGTGGAATGTTTCCGCTGACGGAGAACATGACCTTTAAAACCCCAAGTGAAGGAATCAGAGCTGCCAGGAAAATGTGGGGCAGGGCGGTGCCTGAACTGGGGACCCTTCCCCAAGCCTGACCTGGCAGGCTGCCGTCCCGCGGGGAGGAGATGGGGAGCGGCCCTTCACTGACGGGAAGTGACAGTTGTGTCCTGACGCCTGCTCCTGGGAGGCGTCCCCAGTCCTGGGCAAGAGCAGAGTGACTGACGGGAAAGTCCCTTTCAAGGGACCGCATCAGTGGGAAAGAAGGCCCCTCATTCCACTTCAGTTTCCTTTGTCCCTGAGGACAGAGCTTCTTCTGAAGGCTGGGGCGCCTGCTTCATTCCTCAGGCTATTAGAGTCTAGCCCAAGACCCATGGGAACAGGAGCAGCCTGTCTGGGTGGGGATGCAGCCTCCTGGGTGCCCTTGGTAGGGGCCCAGCCTCATGGATGTCTGGGTGGGGATGCAGTCTCCTGGGTGCCCTTGGTAGGGGCCCAGCCTCATGGATGTCTGGGTAGGAGAGCAGCCTCCTTGGTGCCCTAGGTAGGGGAGCAGCCTCATGGACGTCTGGGTAGGAGAGCAGCCTCCTCAGTGCCCTGGGTAGGGGAGCAGCCTCATGGACGTCTGGGTAGGAGAGCAGCCTCCTTGGTGCCCTAGGTAGGGGACCAGCATCATAAAATAAAACGTATGAGATCACCAAACTCGTAGACATAGGTAGTGCCGAATCCTCATTG
>CAUYPK010094627.1:0-51458 GCA_963574355.1 Loris lydekkerianus
ATTAAAAATTTGTAGAGCTTTATTTATTAAATAAAAATTTGATTTATCTCATCTGCATGGTATATAAATTGGAATTTTATAATAAATAGAAATTTTTAAATAAATAAATGACTTAATTATAAAAAAAAAAAAAAAAAACAAAAGCTGTATACATTTCACCATTATTATATGACCTATCCTAACCTCCTCTTTCCTTTTTTCCCCCACTGGGGCAAATGCTAGATGTTGTGTCATCTTGCCGGTGTCAAGTAACATCTCTAACTGTAAAGGACGTTATTTTAAACATTACCACATCTAGCAATGTGGCATGATAGGTCACTCCTATAATCCCAGCATTTTGGGAGGCTGAGCTGGGAGGATCACTTGAAGCTAGAAGTTTGAGACTGGCCTGAGTAACATAGCAAGACCCCTATCTCTATAAAAAAAAAATAGAAAAATTAGCAGGGCATGATGGTGCATACCTGTAGGTCCAGTTACTCAGGAGGCTGAGCTAGGAGGATCGCTTGAGTCCAGGAGTTAGAGGTTGCAGTGAGCTGTGATGCAGCCACCATACTCCAGCTCACAGTCTTGACTGTCTCAAAAAAAAAAAAAAAAAGAAAGAAAGAAAGAAAGAAAGAAAGAAAGTTGTAATAATGAGTAACAATAGTTCCTTAATATCATGAGATAATCAGACTTAAATATATTTAAATTTTTCCATGTTGAGTCTGGTGTAGTGCCTCATGCCTGTTATCCCAGTACTTTGGGAGGCCAAGGTGGGAGGATTACTTAAGGCCATGAATTTGAGACCAGCTTGAGCAACAGCCAGATCTGTAGTTCTAACTACTCAGGAGGATTGCTCGAGTCCAGGAGTTTGAGGTTACAGTGAACTTTGATCATGTCACTGCATTCCAGCCTGGGCAACGGGGGGATACCCTGTCTCTGAAGACAAAATACAAATGAAAAAACCCTAAATTTTTCCTTGTTATCTTAGATGTTACTTGATATGTCCTGTCTTCCTTCCATTCATCTGTCTACTCATTCTTCTATCCTTCTGTGTCTTTCTTTGTTTTTCCTAATCAGGATCCAAATAGCATTCACATATGTTATTTGATTATTTTGTATTTTTCATCTTTTTTAGTAACATCTTCATCTACCTGCTTATCCTTTCTATCTCCCTCCATGCCAGTGAATTATTGAAGAAACCAGGTAATTTGTGCAGGAGAATTTTAGAATGTCCCACACTCTGGATTTGGTTGACTACTTCTGCACATGGTATCATTTCATGTCCTCATCCATTGTATTTCCTTTAAATTCATAATAAGATCTAGAGCCTTGATTAGGTTAATGTTCAGTTCTTTGAGGCATTGAACATTCTTCAATATGTGGTGTGTATGTTTTTGCTCGCATTACATAATGTCTGGCTGTCCCACCTGGTTTAGTTAAGGCTAAGATCAATTAGGAGATTCTGTATATTAACTCATGTGATTACCATATATACTCGAGTATAAGCCGAGTTTGTGCCTAGTTCGGGTTTTTCGGCACAAATTTTGTGCCGAAAAAACTCGGCTTATACTCGAGTATATAGGGTACATGCTGTGTTGGAATATTGGGATTAATGTGGGCCACTCTGGCCACTCCAGGCAATGGATTTGAATACGAATGAAAGGTTTATGTTTCTGATCAAGCAAGTGGCTATAATCTTAGGAACAAAATACAGTTCTGTGCGGTTGGCTCATGTGTTCACTGTGGGTATTCTCTAAGTCTGGATTTAGCCTGTAGGCTTTAGTTTGCTCTAAGAAATGATGCAAGAGTTCAAGAATTTCAACTTGATGTCTGGAATGTGCTCCTTTCCCACAGACCCTGCTTGATCAACAGGAGTTGCTTTGTGGACAGGTTGCTGGAGTTGTCCGCTGTGTTTCTGACATTTCTGGCTCTCCTCCCACTCTCATTCGTCTACGGAAACTTAAGTTTGCCGTAAAGGTCGACGGAGATTACCTTTGGGTAAGTTGAACAGGCAAAGTCAGTGCTGAAGTGTTGCGATGATAAACTTTAAAAGTCATACTTTCTATGGATCTCGAATTTAGATTCTGTCCCCTACTATCCTTGTACTGTGTTCAGGAGTTGTCCACATTTCCTGTGACACGCTGCCAGTGCCTGTCATAATTGAGTGCTGTTCACAACAGTTCTAACATAGCCTCCATCACACATGAGCAGGTTTCTCCTTTTTGGTGTTTTGGGTGTTTTTTTTTTTTTTTTTTTTTTTTTTGCAGTTTTTGGCTAGGGCTGAGTTTGAACCTGCCACCTCTGGCATATGGGGCCGGCGCCCTATATGTTTCAGCTATAGGTGCCGCCTTGTTTTGTTTTGTTTTGAAAGACTTAGGCCAACCTGTGAAAATTCTGTGTACTCCATATCATAATTTTTTATCTCCATCTCTTCTTTTTTATACTCCCTATACTTACTGGGAAGTGACCCCCCAAAGACATTGATGGATATATGTTAAGTTTAAGAACCTTTTTTTTTTTTTTTTTTTTTTTTTTTGCAGTTTTTGGCCACGGTTGGGTTTGAACCTGCCACCTCTGGCATATGGGGCTGGTGCCCTACCCCTCTGAGCCACAGGTACCACCATTAAGAACCTATTTTTTTAAAAATAAGAATAAAAACTATTCCTTTTTTATTTTATTATTTATTTATTTTTTGAGACAGAGTCTCACTTTGTCACCCTCAGTAGAGTACCGTGGCATCACAGCTCATAACCTCAAGCTCTTGGGCTGAAGTGATTCTCTTGCTCAGTCTCCCAAATAACTGGGACTACAGGTGCCTGCCAGTTTCTTTTTTTTAAGAGATGGGGTTTCACTCTGGCTCAGGCTGGTCTTGAACTCCTGAGCTCAAGCAATCCACTCACTTTGGCTTCCCAGAGTGCTAGAATTACAGGCATGAGTCACCTTGCTTGGCCAAAAAACTATTCCTTTACATTTAGCGGTATCATATTATCTAAAGTTCTATGATGCTTAAATGTGGGGTGGTATGTTCAACTTTGTAGGTATTATTCCCAACATTTTATTACAAAAATGTTCTAACATATTGAACAGTTGAAAGAATTTCGCAGTGAATACTTACATACCTCCACGATTCTTATTAGCATTGCATTAGTTATACTTGCTCTATCATGTATCTATTTATCCATTCCTTTATCCTCTCATCAGTCCAGGTGTTTTCATGCTTTTTAAAGTCGCACATATTAGTGTACTCCTCCCCCACCCCCAAATACTTCATCATGTCTGTCATTAGGGTCAGTTTTGGTTTGTAGTTCTTTTTGTCTTTTGAGGGAAATTTTACATACAGTGAAATACGCAAACCTTGACGTACCATTTGGTGCATTAGGACAAATGGTACACCTGTACGTCAATCCCTGTTAAGATACAGAATGTTATCATCACTCCAGCAAGCTCCCACATCTTTGCCTAGTCATTTCTTCCCCTCTTTCAAGGCAATTATTGCTCTTAATTTTTTGCTGTAGATGTTCTAGAACATCCCATGAGTGGAGTAATACATGTTAATTATATGCTTTATACTTGAAGGGTGTCTAGCCTGCCGCCTGTGGGCCAAGTGCTGCTTTTGTGAGGACTTTCTTTGCCTATTTGTGGTGTCAAATATCACAAATGGCATACATAAACCTTTTCTTTGCTAATCAGCTTTCATTAGTGTTGGTGTGCATATGTACTTAACCTGTGGCCCAAGACAACCCTTATTCTCCCAGTGCATGGCAGACAAAATAAAAGATTGGACACTCCTTTTTACAGGCTTTTGTGTCTTACCACTTAACATTTGTAATATTCATTCAAGTTGTTGCATGTATTGGTACTCATTCCATCTTATTATCAAACAGTATTCCATTGTCTAAATATATAGTTTATTCGTTCTCCTTTTAATGGACACCTGAACTATGTCTGTTTTGGGGCATTAAGAATGAGATTGCAGGGAATATTCCCCTAATGAGTCTATTTGTGGATTTATGCGTCAGGGCCCCAGCTCATCTGCTGTCCTGACAGGACTGCTGCCTTAACTCCCTGGGGAACAATTACCCTTAGGTGCCGGAGGGCTATTCACCTTAGCAGTAGGGAGAGAGAGAGAGACAGTCTAGAGGGAGAGGAGCAGTCTTAATAGGAGAATAAATTTTAGCAGTCTTTGTAGAGAGACGCGCTGTGAGCAGAAGTGAAGGAGTCAGAACGACCAGATCTGTGAAAGAACAGCATGCATGCTCCCCGACTCACCTGCCCTGCGGCTATGTAGAGACGTAATCCCCTGGCTGTTTACACCACAGGTGTAGAGACTGTCAATCACTGATGTTCTCGTCTCCTGAATCCCTTCCCCACGCCCTGGTCACTGGTGTTTCTTCTTATTACGGAATGCTCCGAGCTTAACTCTCCCTTCTCCTTTCCTTGAGCTGTGTGGTCTGCTACATTTATGTTTTCAGTTCTCCTGGGTAAATATCCAGGCGTGGAATTGCTGGGTCATACAGTAGGTGTGTTTTTGATTTTTTTAGGAAATTGCTAGCTAGACCTTTTCCCCAAGTGGTTGTACCATTTCATATTCCCACCACCAGTGGATGAGAATTCCAGTTATTCTGCGTCCTCATCACCATTGATATTGTCAGTGTGTTTAATTTTAGCCATTCTGCAGGATGTATAGGGGTGTGTTATTGTGATTTTCTTTTTTTTTTTTTGTTACTTGTGATTTCCATTTGCATTTCTCAGATGACTAATTATATTGAGGCCTTTCCGTGTGTTTAACATTTGTGTGTCTTCCTTTGGGTCTATTCAAAGCTTTACCTACTTTTTAGATTGAGTTTCTTTCTTCTCTTGAGTTGTAGTTCTTTATTTATCCTAGTTACCAGTTTTTTGTCAGATACATATTTTTAAAATATTTTCTCCCAGTTTTTGGCATATCCATTGATTTTCTTAATGATGTCTTTTGATGAGCAAAAGTTTTAAATTTTAGTGACATCTAATTTTTCAATTTTATCTTTTATGGTTACTGTCTTCTGGATCCTGTCTAAGAAACTACTGACTACTGCATTGGAGAAGGTAGTCTCCATTTTTTTTTCTTGGTGAGAGTTTTATAGTTTTGCCTTTTAAATTTAGGTTTATAATCCATCTTGGAGTAATGTTTGTGAATGACTTGAATGGAAGTTAAGGGTCATATTTTTCAGTATGGGTATCCAGTTGTTCCAGCCTAATTGTTGAAAAATCTTTCCCTACTGATCCCTTTGACTCCTTTGCCAAAGATCAAATAAACGACATTTAAGTGCGGGTCTATTTCTGGGCTCTTCTACTGGGTCTATTTGGAGATTCTGTGTGAGTACCACACTGTCCCAATTTCTACAGCTTTATAATATGTCTTGAAACCAGATAGTATAAAACCTCCAACCTTATTCTTTTTCAGAATAGCTTTGGCTGTTTTATTTATTTATTTATTTTGGAGACAGAGTTTCACTTTGTCACCCTCGGTAGAGTGTTATGGCGTCACAGCTCACAGCAACATCCAATTCTTGGGTTCAAGTGATCCTCTTGCCTCAGCCTCCCAAGTAGCTGGGACTACAGGTGCCCTCCACAACACTCAGGTATTTTTAGAGACAGGGTCTCACTCTTGCTCAGGCTGGTTTTGAACTCGTTATCTCAGGCAATCCACCTGCCTTGGCCTCCCAGAGTGCTAGGATTATAGGCCTGAGCCACTGCTCCTAGCCTCTTTATTTTATTTTAAGAGACAGAGTCTCACTCTTTAGGTTGGATTGAAGTGCAGTGGCATGACTGTACTTCACTGCAGCTTTGAACTCTTGGGCTTTTGTGATCCTTTTGCCTCATTTTTTTCTATTTTTAGTAGAGATGAGGTCTTGCTCTAGCTCAGGCTGGTCTCAAACTCCTGAGCTTAGGTGGTCCACCTGCCTCTGCCTAACAGAGTGCTAGGATTACAGGCATGAGCCATCTTGCCTGGCCTGGTTTGTCTATTTTAGGTTGTTTGTATTTCCACTGTCAAATCAGTTTGTCTTTTTTTTTTTTTTGAGATAGAGTCTCACTATGTTGCGCTCGGTAGAGTGCTGTGGTGTCACAGCTATGGTGTCACAGCTCACAGCAACCTCAAACTCTTGGGCTTAAGAGATTCTCTTACCTCAGCCTCCCAAGTAGCTGGGACTACAGGTGCCCATTGCAACACCCGGCTATTTTTTTGGTTGCAGTTGTCATTGTTGTTTAACTGGCCTGGGCCGGGTTCAAACCTGCCAGCCTCGGTGCATATGGCCGGTGCCGTAACCACTGTTCTATGGGCGCTGAGCCCAGTTTGTCGGTTTCTAAAGAAAAGCTGGTGGGATTATGATTGTAATTGCATGCCATGTATAGATTACTTGGGGAAGAAGAAAGCACTTCTTATGTGCCAGACTGTTGCAAGCTCTGGGAATACATTTGTGAACAAAACAAAGATCCTTGCCGTACTGTAACTTACATTCAGGGGAAGTTTTTTTTTTTTTAGTTTATTTGTTTTCTGTGGAGTTTATTAGTGATTCTTTTGGGACATATTCCTAGAGGTAAAATTACTGAGTCAAAGAATATAAACTTTTAGGCTCCTTAAACATGTGACTAATGACTTTCTAACTCAGCAAGTATGTATCTTCTGTAGAACTCAGCATTACACTCAGCATTTGGAGATCTGGGACTGTGATGACGCAGTCAGTTTCTGCTCTCAGAGCACTTCATCCATCTGGAGGGACAAGATGGCCATTTGTGCAACAGTTTGAGTCCTGTCCAGTGTGTGTAATGAAACTCAATTAAATTTCTGATGTCCAAATACTAATCCTAACAATACTTGGGTGAGAAAAGAGGCCAGCCTCGGCTAGTCTTTCCAGTACAGGTATCACAGAGGTGCTGGAATCTGTGGGGCAATTAAGTGTATGGGGAAGACCTGGGTAAATAAGGGCATTTCAGGTTGGACAATAAGAATAGTTACAAAAAGTACTTGTTGTCTGTGGAGACCAGCTTGGCTGGAGGGGAGGGTGTGGACTCGGGCTGTAGAAGATCAATTTTGTTGGGCCAGTGAGATCTGGCAACAGAGAGCCCTGGACGCCAGGATTCTGTGTGTGGACTCAAAGAAAAAGAAAATGCCTGTCTTCCTGCTTTCCTTTTGTATAGGTGCTGGGCTGTGCTGTAGAGCTCCCTGATATCAGCTGCAAGCAGTTTCTGGATCAGTTGATTGGATTCTTTAATTTTTACAATGGACCTGTTTCTCTGGCTTACGAGGTATTAGTATAATGTTGAGCATCTCATTGGCAGAACACACTTGTTCTGGGGTCTGTCAGACTTTACATAAACACATCGTGTCCAGCAACAATGTTAAGCACCCTTGAAGCCCCTCTCAGATGCCTTGGTGCCCAGTTCCATAAGTCCCATTCATTCCCAATGTTTATCCCCTCTCCTCTTCACCTGGGGATGGTTAGAAAGATCCTTAACTTCTATTCATATAATTTACAAATATCAATCCAACTTTCCATCCTTGCCCAGAAGGTTCCCCGGATCTGTGACAGGATGGGTTATCAGAGTGGGAAGGCGGGTGTTCATGTGTGAAAGAAGGTCAAAATTGGCCTCCTTCTGGCCAGCTTTTTGTATGAGGAACAGTTTTCATGATAGTTGGGATTCTTGCCAAAATGTCTGTCCCTCAAAATGTCAGACATTGACCTCAGGCTGTTTGTATTTTAGAACTATTCTCGGGAAGAGCTGAGCACGGAGTGGGATACCTTCATTGAACAAATTCTGAAAAACACCAGTGATCTGCATAAGATATTCAATTTCCTTTGGAACTTGGACCAAACTAAAGTAACATTCTCATCCTTCTTATTCGTTTCATGCATAAAAATAGAGCTTTTTACTATTCCTTAAATGAACTATTTCTGGAGAAATGAGTAGACTGTCGTATCTCAGGCAAGGTCGTGGTTAAGTCCTGCATTCAGTCAGTAACTGTGTGCACTTGGTGCACTTGGACAAGGCAGCTCACCACTTAGAGCAGCAGTTCTCAGCCTGTGGGTCAAGACCCCTTTGTAACAATGAAACTACATCCTGCATATCAGATATTTACATTACGATTCATAACAGTAGCAAAATTACAGTTATGAAGTAGCAACGAAAATAATTTTCTGGTTGGGGGTTACCACAACATGAGGAGCTGTATTAAAGGGTTGCGGCATTAGGAAGGTTGAGAACCACTGGCTTAGAGCCTCACTTCTCTTATTTATAAAATGGTGTCATAATACCTGCCTTCTAGAACTGTTTGGATGATAAACTAAGGCAGTACCTAAGATGACACCAAATAAATATTCAGGAAAAGGAGTATGTTTTTAGGGAGTATATTATTGTTTTGCTGATACCTCATAAGTATTGAACTCAGTAATCTGAAGGTCTCCTTTTCCCTTGGTGTTATTAATAATACCATGTGAGTTCATTGGTTTTAGTACCAAAAATGCCTAGCATGAACATTTTAAGGCCCAAGTTACTATCTCTGAGAAAGTGGTTGGGAAATGTTTTTGTCTCCTAGGCTGTTCCATGTACCACCGGCACTCAGCGAAACCAAGGGTGCTTGTATGGCTGTCCCTTCAGAACCAACTGTCAGAGCCCTGAGCATCTCATATCTCATTGCTGTAGTAAATAGTGTCCCTTTAATGGGTGTGGAGCTGTGACTCAGCCTTCACAGATCATGACTCCACTAGAAATGGGGCTTTCCCTGTATCTATTTAGAAGACTTTTTGAAGTTGGCCCCAAAGCTTGGACCCAATGGGTCTGGGATTGGGCACAGTCTTGAGGCCATGAGAGGATAAACTTAACTTTTTTTTTTTTTTTGCAGTTTTTGGCCAGGGCTGGGTTTGAACCTGCCACCTCAGGCCTGTGGGGCCTACGCCCTACTCCTTTGAGCCACAGGAGCCACCCTGATAAACTTAACTTTTCATGTGTCAGCAGCTCCAGAGTTTAGCTTTGGTGACACTGAGTTCCAGAAGCTAATGGATCCTTGCAGATTTTAGCTGCCAAGTAGCCAGGTAGAAATAGGAAGAGGCTGCTGGTTGTTGCTGGCCACCCTTGACCAGGTCCAGATCCTTTTCCTGTGTTTTTTGAGACTTCCAGGCAACTGATTACTTATAAGGAATATGGAAGTGAGGTGTATTTTCCTGAGTCCAAGACCGTGATGTTTTCATTTGATGTTATGAAATAAAGTAATGGGACCTGATCAGATGTCAAGCCAGCTGTGTTGCCATGGGGATTGTGCTTCAGATGGTGGTGGAGGGCAGGGTGGGTGTCCTCTCCCTTTCTGCCTCTTGTGTCAGCATTGATAGTCAGGGTCTCTTAGACTGCCTACTTTGTCCCCTGTGAATAGCCTTATGCCGTATTTACTGTACCTTTCAGTGTCTGGAGAGGCTTCCTTGTTCTAACAATTTAGCATTTTTTGGTGTCAGCGGTTCTGGATATAGCGAGGTAGAATAGACCCATTGCATGACACAGATTTTACTGTGTGACACATTCTCCCTTTTCTAGGCTTTGAGCTACAGCTTGTCCATCTGTGGTACTGCCCTCCCTTCCTTCTCTCCCTTTCTGATTGCAAGCATGCTGATGGGAGGCATGCCACTTGTTCTGAACAGGTGGAGCCCCTGTTATTGCTGAAGGCAGCCCTCATTCTGCAGACCTGCCAGCGCTCACCTCACGTTCTCGCTGGCTGCATCTTCTACAAAGGACTGTGAGTAACGCCAGACCCCTCTCCTCCAGTCCCATCTCCCTGGTGCAGAGCTGGCCATCAACTGCCTCCAGGTCATGGTTCAGTTTCTGGCAAGTTCCAAGTGGGCTTGTTTGGCAAATATCAGGTAGTATAGATTGGATTTAGGATATAGACGTGTCTTTGAGCAAAGCTGGGAAGGTGGAAATTGTTTTGTTGAGGAAAGAGTTAGGAATATAAAAGGGGTCCGTGTTTACTCTTAGTATGGGGCATGCTGTACTAGTTCATGCTACAAAATGCTAATGTAAAGCCTTCCGTGTTGACAGCAGCCAGTGTTGTAAGTCAGGGGTACAGAAGGGGCCTGCTGTGGCCTTCTTCCTGCTGCTCAGGCCTAGCTCAGCAAAGCAGTGTGAGGGGCTTTTACTCAGGCTCCTGCCAGCCTCTTGTCTGGGTCCATGTCTTGGTTGGCCTCTGAGAGGGCCAGCCTTCTTCATGAAGTTGGAGGGCCTCTTCATGAGCCTGAGTACCTGAGAGCCACTCATCTTCCAAGGCCTCTCTCCTCGTGGAGGGTTTGCTCTCACAACCCAGGGCAGACAGGGACATAGTGTTGTCCTGTCAACCAGATGGCTGTGCCACTGGAGGAGCTTCCTGTCCTGTCTTCTCTTCTTGCCAGCCGTGTGGCCTTGGACAAGTTGTTCAGCCTCAATTTATTTTTCTGGGAAATAGCGATCCCTTGTGGCAAATGAAGTGAGATGACAGATGTGGAAGGAGGGAACAGAGTCCTCCGTGTTTGTGTGTGTGTGTGTGTGTGTGTGTGTGTGTGCGTGTAAGAGAGAGAGAGAGAGACAGTCAGTTACCCTCTTCCTTTCGTGCTGTTCTCATCCTGATGGTTCTGAGTCAGCTGTGGGGCTTCTGAGCTCTCTGGTGACATAGCTTTTTGTTCCCTTTTCTTACTGTATATTTATTTATATATTTAAATTATACAGCCAACACATGAACACATTGTCAACGTAAAAAAAGCCAACTAATAGAGAAACACACAGAGCACGATTTCAAAGTCTCTGCTCTCTCCCCTCTCAGCCCGTTCTAACCATCAGCAGTTTGGTGAGCCTCCTTCCTTCCATCGTGCTGTCTGTGTGTTTCACCCACTTGATGTATATGCATATACTGATTTTATTTTTACTGTCTACTACTGTCAAGTCGTTCTGTTTTTTTTCTTTCTTTTTTTTTTTTTTTTTTCTGAGACAGAGTCTCACTTTATTACCCTCGGAAGAGTGCCGTGGTGTCACAGCTCACAGAACCTCCAACTCCTGGGGTTAGGTGATTCTCTTGCCTCAGTCTCCCAAGTAGCTGGGACTACAGGTGCCCTCCACCACGCCCGGCTATTTTTTTGTTGCAGTTTGGCTGTGGCCGGGTTTGAAACTGCCACCCTCAGTGTATGGGGCTGGTGCCCTACTCACTGAGCCACAGGTGCCGCCCCTGTCATGTAGTTCTTTGACTTAGTGTGTAGAGATTTCTTTACCAGTCCATATTGGTCCACTCATTCTAAGGAAGGCCCCACACTTTTTGGTGTTTTGGCTGTGCCGTGATTTATTTGGTGTTTTGGCTGTGCCGTGATTCTTTTCTTATTGATGGCCATTTCAGTTGTTTACTCATTTTTTTCCCTAACATTTTTACCATTCTCCCTATAATGAAAATTATTTTGCATACATCTTGTTATAAGCTGAATTAAAGAGTCTGGACATTTTATTTTATTTTATTTTATTTTATTTTATTTTATTTTATTTTATTTTATTTTATTTTTTTATTGTTGGGGATTCATTGAGGGTACAATAAACCAGATTAAACTGGTTGCATTTGTTAGGCAAAGCCCCTCTTGCAATCGTGTCTTGCTTCCAAAAGGTATGGCACACACCAAGGCCTCACCGGGTCTGGACATTTTAAATGCTGGTAGGAATTTCCAGAGATTTCCCCATAAGGGTTTTACCAGTTGAAACTCCCACCAGCCTCGTTCCACAGGTTCTCGTCCACATGGGCTGTTAGGCACCTTCAGTGTATTTCTTCTCATGATGTTTTTGTTCCTGTGTATGACCTCCTAGGATTGTCAGCACCCAGCTGCCGCCCTCTCTCACTGCTAAGGTTCTGCTTCACCGAACTGCACCTCAGATCCAGGTATTGTAAAGCTCACCCTCCTGGCTGGAATGCTTTACCCAGAGCCCTGGTCACTGTAGCCAAGACCAATCCTCAGGCAGGAATGATGAGGAGTGGTGGCCAGGGCCACTTGTGTTACTTAGTCTTATTTCAAGACCCCAAGTCCTTCAGTGTGGCTTTCCTTGGGAATGAAGCCCACTGGTGAGGCTGAAAGAAAATGTTTGCCTCCGCATGCTGCATATGGAGAGTTGGTTTTTCTTCAATCCCAATAGATTCTCGAAAGGACAGCCTTTGTGTCAAAGAGATATTATATTTTTCAGAGACAGACTATAAAGCATGTGTTTTTATTTTAGTAAGAAATACTAAACAAACTTTTAAAAACTTTCATTTTGTATTTATTTGTTTTTATAATGAAGAAAAAAAGGCATACATGCCCTTCAAGAATAAAATCGCCCACATCTGGAGTTGGACGAGGTAGAGATAATCACTCCAGCATCTGACTGTTCTCTTGCAGTCCTTTTTTTTTTTTTTCTTTTGTGTATTTTTTGTGTATGATGCTATGGTTCCCAATGCGTCATAAGGCTCTCTTTTTACACTTATGAAATCAGCAGACACTCACAATGGTGGTGGCTCTATTCAGGCTCCCTACTCACTGTTGGTAGGGGTGTCAGTCTGGACAGCCTTTCTGGTAAACAGTTTAATAATGAGAGTATTAAGGATACTCTTTATTTTTTCCTTGTAAGTCAGCTTATCAGAATCTATACTAAGGAAATAATCTAATTGCTGATAAAGATTTATACTCAAAACTTTATCACAACAGGCTTTATGAAAGTGACAAATGACATAAAACTAAAATGTCTAAGCTAGGGGTTGGCAGACTAGCCCGTGGGCCATCTGCCTAGAAGTTGGGCTGCTTTCAGAATTGAGTAGTTGGGTCTAGAGATCATATGAAGGCAGAAAATATGTTATCTCCCCCTTTACAGACTGGCCACTGGTCTAAGGCAGGGGAATGACTAATTTACTCAGACTACTTTCACCTTCATAAAATTATAAAATTTAAGTCAGCCATTTAAAATGGCCAAAGGTGTTTTCTTACAGGAATTGTCTGTTTTTATTCTAAGCATAAAAATAGAATTTGACATGATGTAGTCTCAGGAGTATAAAAATGCGTAGAGAAAGATGCCTAATACTGATAGTATCAGCCTAGGGATGAGGGATTATATATATTTCTTTAAAGAATTTTTATCTCAAGCCTATGTATGGCTTAGTAACATGAAACATGATTTTAAAAAATTACCAGAAAAGAAAGCAACACATACTGTTTCTTAAGAGTGAAAGTCATTTTGGCTAGAAGAGTTTTTGTCTGGTTTTTGCTTAGTTTTGGTGGATCCTTGTAACCTTTGGGTTGGGATGAAAGATTTTGTTTATTTATTTATTTTTTGAGAACATCCCCAGGTTTCTGTCCTTGATTATGAACTAGAATAAATAAGAGATACCTGGTGTAGCACTCTGTTGAAGTCAATCCTTTATAGTAAGAGTTTTAGGATTTTCAATTTTTGTTTGAATGGAATTCATGTGAACTCTTATCTGGAACCTGTGGCAAATGTGACTCTGTTCTAGAATATGAGCTTCCCAAAGGTGTAAAAAAGTGGATCGTTGGTTGTTTTCCCAGAGGGGAGAGGCTGAGACAGTCAGAACATAAAGCTCGACGTGAGTTTGGGTGGAGCTGCTGCCTCACAGCCTGTGTGGGCCCGGGCCCTTGCCTCCTCCCAGCCGTGGTGGGAGCGAGCAGCCTTGGGGAGCTTCTTTTCCATCTGCCTGGCTCTTAGCATGTGGTTGGGACAAGTGTTCTGGACCTGGCTAAGTTTTATGAACAGATGGCACAGTGCATTCCTGATGGTTAGGTCAAGAGGAGAATGTCGTGCCCGGTGCCAGCTTCTCTGTGTTTGTTTTCAGAGACTGCCTACAGGAGGGGATGCTCCACAGGAGCCTGGTAAGTTGCGTTGGCACGTTTTCACCTTGAGAAGGGTGGTTTTTTATGCTACCTGTCCCTGTACAAGTCATATGAAAGGCCGACCAGTTCCATTGGCTTTTTTTCTCTGCCCATAAGACTAGGAAAATGGCTGTGGTAGAGCTTTAAGAATGGAGTTACCTAGCAGCACCCTGATTGTAAAGCTTGCGGTTTTAGACATGCCTTTCAAATCCCAGCTTTTCTTACAATCCTTACTCAGCATTGTAAGATTGTTCAGATAAATGCCAGGGGATCATGATTGGGAGAGGATAGCAACTGCCAGGAAGACCTCTTGCAGGATGTGGAGAGGTCCTCAGAAGAGTCGTTTTGTTTTATTCTGAAGCCTAAGTTGGGGCAGGTCTGTTCGTCAGTTGAGTGCTTTTTTCTACCTTACATCTTTTTTTTTTTTTTTTTTTTTTTAAAGTGTCACTAAACACTTTAATGTTTTTCCACCAAACATCCCCCTTCCTCACAGTTGGGAGTCATGTTGCCTGCAGGGGCTATGTCCTTGCTGGTCACAGGATTTAGGGCTGCAGTTCTGTGGCTTGTGTACTGGCCGAGGAATGCATTCACAGTGGTACTCCCCAAGCTGAGGTGGGGGCTGGATGCATCACCCCAAGAGCTAGTGCCCCTCTGTCTGCTCTGGCTCAGCAGGGGCCCCTCTCCATGTTGCTTTGCAATTCCAGGAGCAGCATTGCCCCCGAATGTCCATATTATCCCTGTTTTTGTGACAAAAGAGGAATCCATCAGTCTCCGTGAGTTTCCAGTGGAACAGAGGACTAGGTAAGGGAACCAATTCATAAGGGCCAATCTTGAACACACCAGAGAGACTCCCTCACATGGTTCATGGGAATAGACCATCACTCCTTAATTGCATCTCTCCACACTCTGTCTTATAAGTGAACATCTGGAACTTGAGTACATTGATAAGAGACAGTGTGGTGTAGTGAGGCAAGAGTGGGTTTCATATCCTAGATCTCTTAGTTAACAGTTGTGTGACCATGGGCAATTGCAGTCCCTGCCTAAGCCTCAATTTTTTTTTATCTGTAAAATGAACTCAGTAATACCTCATTCATGAGTTCATTGTGACAATTGAAAATACTCTGTGTACCTATGGTATAGCATTTGGTATAGGGCCTGCCTCATGGTAGACCTTTTCAAATGTGGGCAACTCCCAAATAGCAGGCTCTGCCATTTCCAGTAGGTGATCTTTGTGTTACTCACTATGTGAAGCTACAAGGGCCAGAAAGTGCCTTATTTTTTCTCTGTGATTTGACCCATGGCATCTTAGCCTCTCTGGTCTCAGGGAACCTCTTGACATGGATGTGTGGAAGGGCGCAGGCCCGGCACTCCATTGCTGTGCTCCATTCTCATGTCTGTCTTGTTCACTAGCTCTACTGCATCTCCAGCAAGTGTCCAGGACAGCTCAGCCCAGCACCCTCCGAAGGCTGGAAGCACATTTGCCCTGGAAGAAAATGTCACCGGGCATGTGGAACCTGTGGCCTGGATGTTGGCGACCACCCCGCAGCCCATGTCCCCTGATGAAGCTTGGCCGAGTGGCCAGAGGGAGAATGGACACTTGTTTGTACGTGATCTGGAGAGCATTGGGCCCAATGGATTGCACAACTCTGCCAGGGGCCAGGGTCCTGGCCCTAGGTGCTCCCTGGTGAAGGAACTGGGCTTTCCTCATAAGGAGCTGGACCTGTCTGAAATCCACATTCCAGAAGCTCAGGAAGTGGGACCATCTTCAGATTGTTTTGCTTTTCCAATTGTGTGTGTCCCAGAAGGCAGCTGTTCTTGCCACAAAGAATCTGTCAGTGGTTCAAGCAACTCAGAACCCATGCTGCCTGAGGATACATCTGCAAGCACCCTGCTCTCTCCCTCTGTTCCTGAGATGCTAACCCAGAATGGAGCCCCAGAATTGTGCAAAGATCTTCCTGGAAACAGCAGCCAAGCCTCTGGTCCCAGAGAAGACCTTTTCTGCAGAAGGACTAGCAGATCCTTGTCACTGCCTCACTTAGACCCAGGGCAGAGAGGAAGTAAGCTTCCTGCAGGGGAACAAAGCATAGATCAGTGTGTGGATGGGGCTTGTGGGGGCCATGCAGCCCCTGGCCTGGAGTGTAGTGCAGGCTTGGCAAACTGTCGGGGTACTGGCCCCTCCGCAGATAGATTGGACTCCAGGAGAACCTCTACAGGGTCCCGTGTGGGACTTGTGCGGATGAACCTCTACACTCACAGTGTTAAAGGGCTGGTGCTGTCCCTGCTGGCTGAGGAGCTGCTGCTGGGAGATGGTGCAGCCATAGAGGAGGTGGTGAGTGTCCCCAGAGCCTCTCTGCCCTTGTGCAGCCTCTCCTGACCTCTTGTGCCTCCCTCAAGCCTCTGCACCAATGCACAGGGGCACAGATGAGGGCTCTGTCTTCAGCTGTGTGACCCTGGGCAAAATTTCCTTTTTTATACAGCAGGGGTAATGGTGGTACTCACCTCCTTGGGCTTTTGTGGGGAGAGTGAGAGTGAGTGCACGGCACAGTGGCTGGTATGCAGGAACCTGGCAAGTGTTGGGCTGCTTCTGCTGCTGCTTATAGTTCTCAGCATGCAGGCTTTGGAGGGAGGGAGGACCTGAGTTGGAGTTCTGCCTGTCGGTCTCTAGTGGTGTGATCTTGTCCATAAGCCCTTGTCCCTCTGAGCCTCTGATTCCTCATCAGTAGTCTGTGGGTGGTGACAGGCTGTCTGGTTCAGATGCAGTGAAATAATGAAGGAAAAGACCTCAAGTCTGGCCATTGTGTGCCACCCCTGCTAGTGGCCTCATTTCCTAGCCCGAGCAGCTCTAGTTCTCTGTAGTGTGTGACAGCCTAGGCTGGGAGTTCCCCAGAAGCCCCGGGTTTCCCTCTGTAGCCCTAGCATTGTTCCCGAGCTGAAGCTCCTTTCCAGAAAGTCAGGGCCGTCTGAAATCCTGACTGGCTGTTAAACCATTCCAGGCCCTTCCCTGCTTAGAACAGTAACTGACCCTCCTGGGGCCTTGGCCCATGCTGGAGATTTGGTTGCTGCGGCAACAGCCTTGCTTTAGTAGGCAGGGAAAGTGGTAGCGGGAAGAACAGCAGGTTGAAATTGCTGCAGAGCAAATGGTGTCCTGGGGTTTACCTTGTTTTTGCTCTTATATCTATATTATTCTAAGCTTATCTCATTAGCATGCAGGGCTTGTGACCCTCCATAAATGAGCAAGTCACCTTGGAACACAGGGGAGGAGGGAAGACGGCCCAGCTGCTTTTTCTGCAAGAGCTCCTAGCAAGCCACTGCTCCTCTCCAGAGCAGTCCGGTTGGCTGTCCCCTTTCCACAAACCCCACACCACTGACCTGTGGCTTGTTGGCTTCCTGTGTCCCCTTTTTTCATAGCTGAATGACTTTACCCACCCCCTTATAGCAACATAGGGAGTTACGATTGCAGCTTTGCACATCTCATCTACCTGGCGATGCCTTGGTTTTCTTGGTCTGTTCTATACAGTGCCAAGCCTTAGAAAGGTTATTTTGAAGGCTCAGTGTTTGGATGCAGTACAGTGGATATAATACCTTTCTTTTTACCTTCCCCCCAGGAAGAAAAAAATAGCATAGGCTGCTCTTTGAAGAGATGTATTCTGCTAAATACTTTACATCTGTTATTTTAGCCAAGCCTTACAACAGTTACAAGGGAGGTAGCCATTGTAACTCCCATTTTACCAGTAAGAAAACAGCCTCTTTTAGATCAAAAGACCATGTAACTGGTGCATCCAGAATTCTTGCTTGTTTCTTTTCCCCTGCCCCAGCTCTCTGTCCCCCAGCTGTTCTGTCCCACTATGATAGGTGGGAAGGTGAAGACAGAAGGGGTAAATGTCCTGCCTTCTCTGGCTCTCCATGTGTTGGACATATCTCTTGGTTTGTCACAGCCCATCCATGTTGTTATGACAACAGCTTCCACAGGCTTTTGTGTACAGTAGTGTTTGGTGCTGGTTAGGAAATAGAATGCAGAGTTTCTTTCTTTCTTTTTATTTATTTTTGAGACAGGGTCTCACTCTATTACCCAGGCCAGAGTGCAGTGGAGTGATCATACCTCACTACAGCTTTGAACTCCTGAGCTCAGTGATCCTCCCATCTTCCAAGTAGCTAGGATGATAACTGTGTGCTACCACAACTGGCTAATTTATTATTATTATTATTTTTGTAGAGACAAGATCTTACTATATTGTCAGGCTGGTCTCAAACTTCTGATCTCAAGTGATCCTCCCACCTTGAACTCTCAAAGTGCTGGGATTACAGTCACAAGCCATTGTGCCCAGCCAGAATGCAGTTTTATGGGAGAAGAAAACCTAGTCTTTTCTAAAGACTGTAGGGGGTAACCAACTTTGATCAGCCTCCTGAACCAATCCAGGCACACACCAGGGGGCAGCATAGAGTC
Organism: Loris lydekkerianus; assembly: GCA_963574355.1. Taxonomy (NCBI): domain Eukaryota; kingdom Metazoa; phylum Chordata; class Mammalia; order Primates; family Lorisidae; genus Loris; species Loris lydekkerianus. The sequence goes on from CAUYPK010094627.1 coordinate 18,307, forward strand.
ACAGATGGTTTTCTGCTCAAAACCCAAGATAATCTCATTGAGCTTCGAATAAAGTGATCAGATCAATTATTCATTGCTACGATAGGACACTGGGCTGTCTGTGTAGAGCAGATGAGACATGAAGTTATCATGAGAGTGTTATTATAAAACACTTCACAGTAAGACACTCCCCTCCCAGTTAGGAAACTGGTCTCTGAGTGAATGCATGTTCCATGCCTTGCTGCTTCTGCATCTAATAGTATATGCCGACATTCAAGCCGTTTGCCTTTGTGTGGTCTAGAAGTCAGAAGATCCAGGAATTTGCCCCTTGTCTGTGTCTCCTAGAGCTGTTTTAAGGATCATATTATGTACTAGTGTATCTCAGGGGCTAGCAAACTTTTATGCAAAGGACTAGAAAGCAAATGCAGTAGAACCTCCATATTGACCACCTCTCTGCATTGACAACCTCCTTAAGTTGACCTAATCGTCACAGACCAGCTATGCACCTCAAGTACCTATCAGTACAGTAGGCCTAGTTCCTTATATTGACCACCTCTGTATATAGACCAGTTTGGTTTTTGTTGTTTTTTTTTTTTTTGAGACAGAGTCACACTACGTTGCTCTTGGTAGAGTGCTATGGTGTCACAGCTCACAGCAACCTCAAACTCTTGGGCTTAAGCAATTCTCTTGCCTCAGCCTCCCAAGCAGTTGGGACTATAGGTGCCTGCCACAATGCCTGGCTATTTTTTGTTGCAGTTCACATAGTTGTTTAGCTGGCCTGGGCCGGGTTCGAGCCCACCACTCTCAGTGTATGTGGCTGGTGCTGTAACTACTGGTTTGGTGCTATGGGCACCGAGCCTATAGACAAGTTTGTTATAGTCCCGTGCATGGTCAAACTACAGAGGTGTATTTTTATCTTTGCTCAGTTATTCAACTCTGCTGTAAACAGTATGTAAATAAATGGGGTGGTTGTATTCTGATAATATATTATATATAGACATAGAAGTTGGAACTTCATATAATTTTCACACATCACAATATTGTTCTTTTTACTATTTCCCCTAATCATATAAAAATATAAAAACCATTCTAAGCTCTAGCCTACAGCCCATAATTTGCTGACACCTGGTATATATGAAAGCATTTGATTATCAAGTTAAAAATTGCCCATGTGTCATGGGACATAACATCTTATGATTAACTGTGTGTTTATAGTTAAGTGATTTTATCTTGACTGCAAGTTAGGCCGACGATTTTGAAAGTGGAACTCAGTGCCTATAGTGAGCAAGTGTTAGCATGGTTCACTCCCTGTTCCCATCGTCCCTTCCTCTGGGCACCAGCTTGAGACCAGGTTCAGCAAGGCCATGGTTTGACTTCTTGGTGAATGCTTATGTGTGCATGTGTGTGCAGGCATGTGCGTGCGCACACACTCATATCTGTTCAAATACACTTAGCATCTATTGACATCAGTCTGGGGTAGGCTGTCTCAGAGATCTGAATGTGAGTTATTGTGATTGTCTGTCCTGAGCATTTATCTCTTTACTTAACTCTGTACCCTCAGTTTAAACCACCTTGCCTCTCGGTTGAAAGTGCTGGGTTGGTGTGTTCATTCAGTCATTCACTCAGTAGAAGTTTGTTGAGCACCTTCTAAGAGTCAGGTGCTCTACTAGTGCTTGGGGAGACAAAGATAAGTGCATAGAATAAAGGTAGTAGTCAAACCTACTGGCTTCAGTCTCATTGCTGAGACTTTCAAATCGGAAAACTAACACAATTCCAATTTACTAGCAGAGATATCACCTAGGCTTTATGACCTTCACCTCAGAAGCACTATGCACGTCTCTGTACTTTCTGTGTGTACTCACCTGCTGAAAAGTAGTCCACTAACTAGTTATCATGCTCATTAGACACCACTGCTCTTTGCAATTTTCTTGATTTTTATTTTATGAATCTCACATTATGAACATATCTACTTCTTTATTAATGATTATTTATGATTATTTTCAATTTCTTGACTCTGTACAAAAATGCCCTGTCTTAGGGTGGCACTTTAGCATTTACAAAGAGCTTCTGTATGTGTTATTTAAATCCACTCAGCAATCCTGTAGTCCCATTTGCAGATAGAAAAAAAGAAAAAAAAAGAAAAGGCACAGAAAGTTCAGTAACTTGCCCCTAGACATTTGGCTGGGAGAAGTCTGAGCCAGGGAGGTGGCCACCTGGGAGCCATCAGATGCTCAGGAACAGTGGTCTTCTTGTGGCTTAAGCAGGCCCAGGAGATCCTGTTTTAGACTGAACCTGTCAGGATGGGACTGGTGTACTTAGCCCTGAATGGAACTTGAAGATTAGTACTCACCCATTAAAGAATGATGTAGAATATTTAGGGATGGAAAAAGTAGTTCATGCTGTAATCATTTGGTTAAAAACTAATTCATTCTTTATGGTTTGATTACATTTTTATTTTATAAAAACGGGATTACAACAAAATGGTAGAGTCTAGTGTTTTCAACTGTACTTATGTATTACCCATTTCCTGGGAGATTTTTAAAAATGCAGGTACTGGAGCCTTATGTCCTTGGCATCTTCCTCATCTGGACCCCTTCTCTGAACCACCAAGCACAGAAGTTTTTGGTATTTCCCAGTCCTCCCAAGAATGATGCATAGCCCAGACCATTCTAGATGCATGGGAGAGAAGTTAACTGATGACATCCCGTGGGGGACTCCTGCACCCAGGCCTGGGGGAGAACCACTAGGGGAGGTCCCAGCCATCTGTGTTGTTTGAACATACCGTTTGGGCAGGAAAGCCGGGGACAGGGCATGCACCTAGGGTGTGGTGGCAGTGCTTGTTACTGGATGGTGAGGTGGGTGATTTTTCTTTTCTTTTTTCTTCTTTTAAAAATTGATTTTTTGCTCATTTCTATTTTTAAATTTTCCTACAATATACTCCTTAATGTAAAAAAACAATAAAACATAAGGGTGGAAGTTAGCACATCTCTAAAAACAGACAAAAGTGCTGGTCAGAGTCTATTTTACTACAGCAAGTAGGCAGTAAGATATTTTTGGATGATTATTTCTTAACTAAGTCCACAGTCCAGCAGAAAGCCCTCAGGAGGCCTGCTGAGCTTCGTCCTGCAAGCCCATCATGACCTACCCCTGGCCCTTTTGCAGTACCACAGCAGCCTGGCGTCCCTGAATGGGCTGGAAGTCCACCTGAAAGAGACTCTCCCCAGAGATGAGGCCGCCTCCACCAGCAGCACCTACAACTTTGCGCACTATGACCGCATCCAGAACGTGCTGACGGGTAAGGAGCAGGCTTGGGTCCAGAGGTGGGAAGGGTCCAGCCAAGGCGCCAGGTCCTGTAGATGAGTGCGAAGGGGTGCTGAGGCCCCAGCATCATGGTGACGTGGCTGAGCAGAGCAGTCTGACTTGCAGTCAAGGCTCCCACTGAGTGTAGAATTCACTCAGCAAAGGCTCCTTTGCTCATTTTTCTTTGGTGTTTTCTCAACATTTTAAGAGTAACTTACACATGTCCAAATATCTGTGATAAGGTCCGCTTGAGAATGTTGAGATCCCTGCTCAGAAACTGAGTGCTGCTTGTCCTTGGGGACCAGGGGTCTGCTCTCTTGCATGGTAGCCTTGGTTTCTGGGCCCTTGGGTTTGCACGCTTGTGGCCTAGAACCATGCTCAGCCCCTGTGTTCAGTCCTGGACTTAGGGAGGTTGGAGGGGAGTGGTCTGCTCCTCGCAACTTCTGTGTCCTCTTCTGGAAGGGAACCTGCCAAAAGTGGCCACCCCGCAGGATCGCCGCTTCCTCCAGGCCATCAGCCTGATGCATTCGGAGTTTGCCCAGCTGCCCTCGCTGTACGAAATGACCGTCAGGTGAGCCTTCCCCACGTAGCTCTTATAGCCTGTTCTCCGTACAGGCAGTTCTGCTCATAGGAGTCACCTTCTGGGGGTCCAGGCTTCCTCACTGGATGACGGACATCCTAGTTACTCTATTTAAAGCCTTACTTTGTCTGTCCTAATGCTGCCCTCATCCACTCTCACGCATTCATAGGTCATGGACTGCCTGGGTCCCTTCCTGCTTTGGATGCTCAGGGTCCAACAGAGAAGGAACTTCAGGGTTCTTGCCGTTGTGGGCTATGTTCATTACCGAGGAAGGAGGCTCTCTCACCTGGCCAGAAATGGTGTTGAAAAACACTGTTGACTTTCTAATTAAAACAAGTAAAACATGCTGATTATTCTTGTAAGGCTGGGGAAAAATAAAAAAAAGAAAAAGAAAGAAAAAAAACCCATGCTGATTTTAAAATCATTCAGCTGCTTGGAGAACTATAAAGTAAAATAGTTTCCTCTCCGTCTGCTGCCCCTGGCTGTCACACACCCAAGAAATAATGACATTTAACATTTTGGTGTATGTTATTCCAGGTTTTGTTGGTTCTGGTTTTGATTTTTTTGCATATAAAGTATTAATAGTATTTTTATGCTAATTAATATTCTAGAAAAATAGGATCATACGGATGTCCTATTTTCTAGTTGCTTTTTTCACATTATTGCATGTCCTGAACATCTTCAGATTGTAATTTACAGTATTTAACCCACCAAATTCTGGGGTTTTTTGCTCTCTACATGCTTCTCGTATGAAACCAGTAGCAGAAAATAAGGCCTTTGAAGGGTCAAAAAGGGACTGCCTGTATGTATTAGTCCATTTAGTTCTTGGAACACCCTGGTCAAGTGCATTTTTTTAGCCTTCATTTTATAGAGGAGGAAATTGAAATACAAATAAGATGTGTTCCGGGGTTACATTCTCGTTATATGCAGGGCCAGGATTTGGACCACATCTTTCTGACTCTTAAGTGCTGATCCTTCCCGACATGTTTCAATGTGAGGGGGCAGCATGGCTGAGTGGGAGGGGCCCAGGCGCGCACAGGAACCTCAGTGGGTGATTATGATGGTTCTAATCCCCTGTCACCTGCCACATTTAACTGCCTGGTATTTGCTGCTCAGTGCCATCTCCAGCCAATATTTCAACCCATCTTTCTGTCATAAATGTGTCTTCTCTGGGTTTAATTCTGCGCTTCCCCAGGCTGGCAACGTAGATGTGATTTGCACCTAGAATCTTTGGTTTGGGAGCTGGATGTGTTGGGTATGTGTGTGCGTGTGTCTGTTTTGTGGGAGGTGGAAACAAGTAAAATGTCAGCATCTGCTCTACCAGCCACCTTGTGGCCCTGCAGTATGTCACCTCCCTTGGAGCTGAGAGAGTTTTAGTTTGGGATGCATAGCTCAAGGCATTTGTTGAGTGATTATTTTAATAATAGTAATAGAACAACAGCTACGATTTCTTAACCGCTCATTAGGTAATAAGCAATTTATATCTATATATATTTCTCTCTTTTTTGCTATTCAATCTCTTTTAAGGAAAAAAAAAAACCTCAATGAAGGCAAATACTGCTATATCTATTGTGCAGGTGAGAAAGCTGGGCTCAGGCTCCGTAATTAAGCTCAGGGCACACAGCTAGGAAGTAGCAGGGCTGGGATTAGCACCCTGGAATTTGTGTCTCCAGGTCTGTGCTCACACCTACCTGGCTGCCGTGCTGCCCCATGGAGAGGAGCTGGTCCTGTTGTTCTAGTGGGTGGCAGATGACACTTAAGCTAGGTGGCCCCCCAAGCCCTCGAGGTCTAGAAGGGGCAGCTGAAGGAGGATGACCTTCTTCTCCTGACATGGAAAGAGATTTGGGGAAGGGGGGCCTTAGTAGACCCTGATTCCACCTTCTTTTCTTAGATTTGGGAAAACTGAGGCCCACTAGTTCAAGATAGGCAGATCTAGAAACCAGGTAGTCACCTGGCTCTGGAGTCAGTTCCTCCAGGCGGGTCCTCCCTTGCCCTTTACTTCTGTGTTCACAGGCTTCCTGTTGTTCCGTCTTAGACCCACTCTTATTACCCTACTACCCACATCCATCTGTCTGATGTGGACAGCAGATTAGACTCTTTGCTCAAAGAGAGCCGTAGCAGCCTCAGCCTCCCTCTCTGAGCCTCAGGGTCTGCCGAGTGGGGCCACGCCACCCCACAGAGGCCCTGAGAAGGGTAAGCAGAGACTGTCTGGCGAGTACATTCCTTAGCTCCTGCCACATCAGCTAGGCAGGTGCCCAGCAGTTCCTTTTGTATAATTATAACTTCAGTTTCTGTGGCTGCAGCTACCATAGACAGTTCAGCTGTGGACTGTCCCAGCATGTAGTGAGTTGAAAGGAGGGAAAGATGGTTACTCACTGAAGCCTGAAACTCCAGTGATTAACCTGAATGCCATACCGTGACAGCTGCACTGTGGCACGTGGTGGCTGGGGACACTGTGCTGGAGCCTTCACAGCGTTTTCTGTGTGGTCTCAGATGTGTAGCAGCACCGTCGGACTGTTGTTTTCTTCTCCCTCTGGCAGGAATGCCTCCACTGCTGTGTACGCCTGTTGCAACCCCGCCCAGGAAACCTATTTCCAGCAGCTGGGGCCTGCAGCAAGGAGCTCCGGCTTCCCAAGTCCTCAGGACAGCGCCTTCAGCCTTGCCAGCAAAGCCAAGCAGAAGCTGCTGAAGCACGGGGTGAACTTACTTTGAACTGCACCCACAGTACGAGGGTCACTATCCCAGGAGGTGACTGTAAAAAAGAATACCAGCAAAGGAAGCTCAACCTTTTTTTTTTTTTTTTTTACAGAAATGGTTCTTCTATTTTATTTTGCTTGGAATATTCACCTTCTTAGGAACTTAATGATACTTGAGTTTTTGTTGCTCCTTTTGCAGACTGGATGCATTTGTAGGTATGTGGCTCTTCTGGTCACAGACACAGAGCACTTGAAAAGAATGCCCTCACGTTGGCTGTGTTGGGGCCAGGACATGCTGGCTCCCTATACAGAGAGGTACAGGGACAGTTAACTTCCCTGTCATACTGAGCCTGAGGTCTTTGGCATTTCCATCCCAGCTAGAACTGGTGCCACAAAATTGCAGGTGATGTTTTTCTTCTAAAACCTGACTGTCCCTAATGTGGAGTGTTTGCTCAACTCAGTGAGTGGGTGGGTAGCTTTGACTGCCTAGTGAGGAGCCAGGTCTGTCAGCAGGTGGAACTGACGCCCTTCTTAGGGGGCTTTTCTCTACTGCGGTCTGCTGGGAGACCTGGAGATTGACAGAGGGAAGCATTGGCTCTCTGAATCTGCTTTGTCTGGATACTCCTGGAACTAAACTCAATCTAGGGGCCTATCTTTGGAATACCTGCAGGTGGGGCAAGTCTTGATAATGCAGGAGGGAGTTCAGGCTTTAGCAACTACTTTATAAAAGCCCTAGGGAGCCTGCGACTTGAAAATTCAGAGCAACAACCAAGCTGGGCTGCCTTTGCTTAGAAGAGGGCTGTGCAGCTGGTTCCTCTTGAGTATGTGTCCCCAAACAGGAGCTTACAAGGTGTGTTTGGGTAAGAGCTGAACTGTGCTTCTCAGAGGGGTCCAAAGCCATTCATTTGTGTGTGTTTGGACTGATGTGCTGCTCAAAATCTCAGTTCTGTCACATCATAGAACTGGAAGTACCCGAGATTCCATTTGAGAACTGAGATGTTAATAATGTCAGTGAACTGATGTCTGATGCTTGTGGCATGGTATCTTTTTCTTGAACCAAGTTTCCAAGAACTAAAAATAAATAGCCCCCACCTCCCCACTTTCTTTTTTTAACCTGGACACATCTCTCTTTTCCTTCTCTGGCTTCAGTGTAGCTGGGTGAGGGCTCATGCTCAGGGTGGTTTGCCTGGGAGGGTGACAGGCTGTATCTTGCTGCTCCAATGAGCGCCAGCTTCAGTGTGGCTGGTCCAACATACCAGGCCTGTGTCACCGCCCTTTTTCCATCTCTCCCTGGGGTCTCTCCTGCCACTGGCAGGCTGGGCAAAATGAAAGAGGATCCTCCTTCATGCTAGAGGGAATGTATGTTGTCCTACTCCTCTGTTAAATGCTCCAAGAAAAAATTCATTACAGATTCTGTACCGCGGCTGCGCCTGCAGCTCTAAGAAGCCAGCCACTGCCACTGTCACCTCCAAAGCTTGTTGACTGTGGCCCAGAGGCTGCTAGAAAAGAGCTCAGCAGTCTTACGACTCTGGTATTTTAGAGGTTCGGGAGACTCTCAGGATATGACTTATGCCATAGCTCTAGGCCCATACACTCCAAATGAGCCTCTACACAGGAGTCACCCCAGAGAATAGGCCAAGGTGGCTAGGGTGGTATTGTCCTGCTGGATGGAGCACCACGCCCACCTTTGGCCATATTTCCACAGGGAAGGCAGCGTTTGCTGGACAGTCTGCCTGCCCTAGGTTCACAGTTGACACTCAGAGTGCCATTGTCAATGATCCATGATCCATCCCTACTGATTTGTCACAGCAGAAAACACAGCAGAGAGAGGAAGTGAAAGGTTCTAATTTGGATCAGTCCCTGCCAGCCATCTACCACCTGCAAACTGCTAAGGGTAAAGTTCCCATGAGTGATTGATAGTGGCAGTCAGATTCCCATTGGGAAAGGACTTGTGTTCTCTAGGGCTTAATCACGCTGCCTCCTCTCCTGGAGGGAAGCAGCAAGGCATATTGGCTCTTGTCACCTCCATGGGGACAGCTACAGACAGTGGTAGCAAGTGGAGATTGGGCCCTTTCTGATGTCTCCTGTGCCATCCTTCCTAGTGTAACCAAGGTGCTCTTCCCATCCTCTCCAGTTGCTGCACTCCTAACCCCCATGCTGCCATGAGCAGGTTAGTAGCCGCACACACTGCTATGATGCCAAGACTGTGTGCAGTGGGCTGATTTGTGGCCCACAAAGACACCAGGCCCCAATCTCTGGAACCTGTGAATGTTACCTTATACAAGAAAGTTTCTACAGATGTGACCAAGTTAAGAATCTAGAGCTGGAGCGATTATCCTGGATTGTCTAGGTAGGACCTGAATGCTATCACAAGTGTGCTTATGAGAGAGGGGCAGAGGGAGGTTGTCACACAGAGGAGAGGGCTGTGTGAAGATGAAGGCTCAGGTGGGAGTGATGTGGCCACGTGAAAAGGCAAGGAATGGATTTTGCCCTAGAGGAGAGCGTGAGCCTGTCAACACATGGAATTAGGTTTGGGGAGACTGGTTTTGGACTTCTGGCTTCCAGAACTATGAGGCAATGAAATTCTGTTGTTTTAAGCCCCTAGTTTTGTGGTAATTTGTTACATTAGCCCAGGGAAACCAATACACCCACCTGCAAACTTGACGTTGTCCTTGTGATTCCAAGCTTCCTCTTAATAGTGCAGTGCCCGAGAGCGCTGGTAGGGAGAGGGCAGGGATGAGGCCAGACCACAAAGGGGGTTGTGAGTTGCCAAGGCATGGGGACAGGGGGAGCAAAGGGGAGCTCTAAGCAGGGTTCTTATTGGAATGGTGGGTAGCTCCTGAGTGGGTGATAGAAATATGTGGCTGTCCAGGTGGGAGGGGGGCGTGGCTTGAAGCAGGGAGGTGGCTGGGCAGAGGACATATTTGAGGAATTCGTCCTTAGGAGACAGCGCTTGTGGGTGGAGGGGGCTGTGCCTACTTTTGGACACTGTACCGCCTTCAGATGGAGAAGACAGCCAAGGGAGACGGTTCACAGAGGGAATGACAGGAAACCATGCCACCTGAGCTGTGTGCAATCATGGTATGTACTCACTGCCCGCCTAGCACACATGCAAACACCTGTCCCCATCTCTGAAACTGCTGTTTCTCCTAGGAAAAGGGCAGGCGGCAGGGGAAAGCACCTGTCCCCTGCTTTGTATCTTGATTCTGACTGCTCCTGGGCCTGTGTTTCGATACTAGGGAATGCAGAGTGGAAGACCCACAAGCAGCATCCTGACTTAGGAAGTAAATGCTCTGGGTTTTTTTTTTTCAACGTATTTGTTGAGTTTGGGAAGGTCAAGGTAAAGGATCTAAGGACTTCAAGGTGAAAAAAAAAGGACACCTCCTCTGCTTATTCAGGATGGAAATGTCCAAACCTGACATCAGCTGTACTTCTCTTGAGGGTAAAGGCCAGAGTGATTTTGAACACTGTCGGGAGCCAAGTGGCTATGGTTGCTCCTGCACACTCGGGTGCTCGTGCACTGGGCCAGGTGCCCCAAAGAGAAAGCTTGATGCCCTGGCTGCTGGACCTAGAAAGGCCCCATGGCCAGGGGGAGGGTGAGAGAGGCCATCTTCTTACTGCTAAAATATCACCATGGACGTCCTTCCTCCCCACCCAGGCCCAGCTGGTTGCTGTGACAGTGGCAGGAAGATGTGGGCTTTTGGTGTCAGAGCTGGGCTCAAATTGCACCTCTGTAACTTAACAGCTGTGGAAATTGGAGCTTTATTTCTTTGAACCTCAGTATCTTCTTTAAAATGAAGAGAAGGTAATGTATGTGAGGGTGTGGCCTATTGTGGGGCCTCAGAAAATGGGGTTCCATGTGTGTGTCCTGAGAAGGCAACCAGCCTCCTAAAGGGAGCCTCTACATTCCTCAGGCCCAGGTGGCCTGAGCTTGTGTCCAGACCTCAGGTGATGTGCTGAGCTGCGAGCCTGGATATGTGGCTTCTAGTTCCAGCTCGCCCTGGCCACATGACTTTTTCAGGTCACCTGCCTGCTCTGAGCCTCAGTTTTCTCATGTGTTAAAGGTGTATAGCCGTCCCTGAAACAGTTTGGCTGCAAGTACCGACTAGGTAGTATACTAATATATGGGAATGAATCTCACAGAGTACACAGTGTCTCTAGGCAGTAAGCTCCCTCACCTTGAACTCAGGGGTAGCTTGCGCCAGGGAGGTGGGGAGACACAAGGAAGAGCAGGGAACCAGAAGTTAGAACCAGTGTGTATGTCTGGAAAGGAGGCGGAAAGTGAACCAGTCCCTGTGTGTGCTGCCTCCTGCCTCCTAATGCTACAATCTGCTTGAGTATTTTCACTGCCATCTGTCAGCAGTTCTAAAATATGTGGCCTTATTCTGTCCTATTCCCTGTGTTTACATCTGGTTAACAAGATTCAGCCGGGGAGGTAAGCGTTATGGAAGGTAGCTGGCAGCTGGTGTGATGGTCCTCACAAGCAGCAGTTTGTACTTAGCCTTTGCTACCCCTACTTACGTTTTTCAAACGTGCATGGAGCACCTCCCAACACTCAGAACTTGACATAACAGTATCTTACTTCAGGCTTACTTGAAGTTCACAGAGTAGATTAGGACTTTTTGGTGGCAAGGGATAGAAACCACAACTCAAACTTGGCTTAAGAATAAACAGGGTGTTTATGTTTATTGGCTCCTTTAACTGAAAAGTCCAGAGGTAGAGATGGCTTCAGGCAGAGCTGTACTCAGGACTCACACGATCCCCACGGGCGGGGGGGGGGGGCTCTGTGGGTTTGCACACAGGTTTTCTTTCCAGTAGACCCCCACCCCATGGAAATTAGTCTCTCTTTCCCAATGGTGCCAGCAAAAGAACTTGGATTATGTGTCCAGCTCTGACCCAGTCTGAGTGGCCAGGAGATTGGGAGGCTCTGATTGGTCAAGTCTGGATCATGGGCCCAGCCTGAGCATTGGGGACTGGGTCAGGTCCAGGACGCTGAAGGACTAGGCACAGCGGATGTTAGGGTCTTATAAGATGCTCTTCAGGGTAGTGTTGGCATGAGGTGGTTAAAAACTGCCCTCTAGAGACCATGGTTGGGTGAGCACCGAGCATCACCTGGGGACACAGCCCAGACACTACCCAACTGATTTCAGAGGCCTTACCATTCTTGTTATTCGGAGCAGGGACGCTCAGCCCCCACCATACATCAGAATCACAACAGGAAATGGGTTTTTAAAAATACCCGTGCCTGGACCCTGCTCTCAGAGCAAAGAAATCCGATGCTTGGCGGTGAGGCATGAGCATTGATACTTTCTGAAGCTCCCTGGGTGACAGGTAACAATGCACTGTGCAGCCAAAGGCAAGAGCCAGTGGATCAGGATTACTACTCCTACGATAGGCTGTAGGGTTCTTAGTGTTACGAGCTTGGTCACTGTCACCTCAGACATAACCAGATAACGTAGATAACTCCAGGGCATGATCACCGAATGCCTGGAGAAATGGTTTGGCATCAGGAGATCTGGGTGTAACCTTGCACAAATCAAATAACTTGTGTCGCCTGGACTGCATGGGAGGAAGGGAGCTAGAGGTGAATCCAGGCTGCTGCCAGTGGAAGGCAGGGTTCCTGTTTGCAGCTGGGCAGGCCAGCTCCCCCTTCTCACCTTGAGTATCCCTAGCTGTCACACGTAAATTAATTTAGCAAGTACCTAGTTGGCAATGCACACTTCAAGAGGGTGAGAAACAGGATGGTCCCAGGTGAGTGGCGCTCTTCCCTTTTGCTATACGGCAGCCCAGCCACGACTGCCGCTGGAACCAGGCTTTTGTGCAAAAACACCTGGGCCTCCTGACCATGAAAGTCACTTCTCCATCTTGTAAGACAGTGTGAAAAAAGTACAAAACATATTTATTGGAGGGGTATTCTCATGCTCTGTGATCAGGAAGGCCACATCCACTGCGGACCCAGGGAGCTTCTGCACCTCTTCCTTGCACCACGCTTCCTCCCCACCTGCTTCTCCACTCAGCTGTGGCAGAAAGGGAACCGGCGCCGTTATCTGCCAGATATGTCTCTACAGAGGGGCAGACTGAGACTACAGGAGGCCAAGGGACTTGCTAAGGTCACAAGGGAGCTGACTCCTGGCGCTGAGTTCCAAGTGCTCAGCTTTCCTGAAGCCAAATGATTTGTTGTCTGCCCAGTCGGACATCTACGGTTCCTTAACATTCCACAGACCTGTTCTCCCCACCACTCCATGCCCACTATTCTAGAAGTACACTTTGGTCACTTTGTGTCCTGCCTATCTCTGGGACACAAAACAAGAGCCTCAAAATCACATGTGTACCCCTCTCAGGGCTGCTGCCTGGTGTGACTTTACAATAGATGACTTCACCACCTCTGTCTGGTTTTCAGCAAGATCCTTTATTTATCTTCTGATCCCCAACCATGTCACATGAATACAGGTATCCAGGTACCTGTGTGGGCTGTTGGTTTTGTAAACGTTGAGCAGTCAGGATGTATAGAAATCATGCACCTCGGTGATTAACAAGATAATTTGTAGAAAAACTTCAGCTGTTTTTGAAACTTCTGCCTTTTCCTGCATTCTGCTCACTGACAAATACCTGTGTAGACATTATACTCAAATGTAGACATGTTCAATTGCACATTTGCTCATAACTACCTAGTGCATTTCAGACTGTTTGGACGTCAGACAGTTGTACCTTATAGAAGCTGCTGGTTTCCATTCTGATGGAAACACTGGGTCTGTACCTGGGACTAGGTATGTTCCAGACTACTCCTTGGCTTTACATGTATAAATCTGACACTGCCCATAATACATTATTCCAAAAAAGGCATCTCTAGTGTGGCTGGCTGGCTACACGGTCACACAAGCAGTTAAAGGCTGAGTGCCTGAAACTGGCCTCCAGAGCCTTTCTCTTTGGGAAGGGATCTGCACGTTCTTCACAGGAGACCAGAAAGCCAGCACAGTGACCATGGGCCCTTTGGGTCTGTGGGTCTTCCCTGTGTCCTTGCTCACACTGGCTTGGTGCACTGTCACTCCATGCACACCTTCGTGCAGTGACAAAGACAAGGGGCTATCTCCTTATCTAGTGTTTGAACATTTCTTGTACTATCTCCATATCTAGTGTTTGAACATTTATGTACAGACAAATAAATGATAAAAACCATAGGCTACAGAACTCCAAAGCAAAACAGACACTTTGGTCAGGTGTTTTGATTCTAGTTTTGCCAAAGAAAGGCTTTCCCAGAATGTTGCTGCAGGAGGGAGGTCTTATCCCACTGTAGCTCTTACCAGCCAACCTGGTGGTCTTACCGTTCATCACCACAGACTCAAAACAACTAAAACTGGGAATTTTCCAGGCCTAGCTTGGCAGTAGGGCTTCTGTAGGCAGTGAGGTAAGTGGATTACACATTTCGTGGCTGATCTGTGTAAGCTACAGCTTGGTTCTTGGGGACCCCAGCTTCTGCTTTGTAGAAAAGCTGAGTTTAAGGACAGTCTCCAGTCCCACTGGCCAAATGCTGTTGCCATCAGGGACCTGATGGGTTGGGGTGAGGTGAGCAATGGTGACAGTGTCCCTGGGCCCAGATGCTGTGGACCACCCTGACCGTGTCTGGCAGTCTCTCCACCTGGTTACTGAAGCCGGTCAGTGGGAGGCTGCAGACTCTCCTCCTGCCCTGAGTGGCTGAAGGGTCCCCTGTGTGCCAACATCTGAGGCCAAGTTCTCCAGTTTTCTGGTTTTCAGTTTTTAGTTTTTTTTTTTTCTTTTAAGATGACCACAAGAAGTTCTACATTATTACATTCAGACAAATAGCCATTTGGTTACTCTGTTTCAGAGCACTAAAGAAAAACAAGTAGCAAAGTAACACAGGCTGACGGGGGCACTGAGTCTCTGATCCCACAGTCAAAAGAACGCACTGTTAGGCCAGAGAGCAGTCTCAGAAGCAAATGGTTGGAGGGAGAACAACAGCAACAACAACAAAATAAAACCCTAGGGAAATAGGAACTGAGAAGTTTCCATTTACAATAACCAAAGGAAAGAAGGACCCAACAGGATATCAAAATCCCAAGTAAGAGCTTTCCATCGAGGCAGGTTTCTGAGTGTGGAATCCTAACCCGGGTAGAGGCCGGATGGTAGTAAACAGTCTGCCCAGCTCACCTCGGCCCCTCTTGCCGACTTTGACATGGGAAACATTCTCATCGTCCTGGAGCAAAGATGAAGTCAAGGGCCTGCCGTTCTGCTGCTGCGACATTTGGATGCCACAAATCCACCATGAAAACCACCCGTGGGCCGTCCTCTGCGGAACCTGGAGGGAAGGAGGGGGCGAGAGGAGACATTGAAACTGCCCCAGAGCCAGGACCCAGGCAGAGCCAGACCTTCCATGGACAGCTGTGGGGCAGGGGTCCATCCTGTCCCTCAGCCCAGACCAGGAGACTCTTCTTTTTGATCCCAGAATATAATATGGTTTCATGATGTTCTGAGCAGGATGGATAAAAGGACATGGGGAGATAGAGGGAAGAGTTACTAGGCAGGGCACGGAGGAGTTTTCAGGGCAATAAAACTATCCCATATGACACTGTCATGGTAGGTACAAACCATCGCACATTTGTCAAAACCCACAGAGTGTTTAACACCAAGGATGAACGTGAATGTAAAGTACAGACAATTAGCAATAATTGTTAGCAATAATGTGTCAATACTAGCTTACCAACTGTAAACAACGAGGGGAAAATGTGTGTGTACGTATGCAATGTAGTGATGGCAAGAGGCCTGCTTAGTACTTTCAGCTAAATTTTTCCTAAAACCTAAAACTACTCTAAAAAATAAAACTATTAATTGGAAAAAAAAAAAAAAAAAAAGGAAGTGGGGAAGGCAGCCACTCACCTTCATGGAACGCAGTGTGCAGGAAAGAGTCGTCAAAGAGAAGGCAGCGACCTTCTGCCCAACACTGGGGCTCTCCCCCTACCACCAGCTCACAACCATTTGGCGTTTTCAGACCTCAAGGTAAAATCAGAGAAAAGAGAGTGAAGGCTGACAGGACTCAAGGCTGGCCAGAAGGTGGGGGTGGTCTGCTTTGGAGAGAGCCTTTTACCTCTAATGCATCTGACCTGCCTCACCCCTGTGGAGCCCAAGCTATGGTCTGAATGTTTGTGTTGCTGCAAAATTCACAAGTTGAAACCTGAACCCCAAGATGATGGTGTTGAGGGGGGCCTTCGATGTGATCAGGTCGTGAAGGTGGAGTGCTGATAAATGGGAGCAGGTGCCCTCATAAAGGGAGAGCAAGGGCCTTTGTTCCTCTCCTGCCATGTGAGGACACAGTGGGAAGACGCCGTCTATGTACCAGAAGCAGGTCCTCACCAGACACTGAATGTGCTGGCGCCCTGGTCTTGGACTCACTGTGCTCTTGGCAAAAACTTATTCTTTCATTGGCTTCGTCTATTCTGGGTCATGGATTCCTTTGACTAAAGCCACAGACTGAGGCTTGAACTATAAACTTTTGAGTCTCTTGAACTCAAACCATGGGCCCCCCCAGAAATCAAGGGAGGCTGCCTTTGGAAGCCTGCCTTGCCTAGTAACTGTTTACCAGGGCCTATTTCAGTTCTGATTAAAGGTAGTAAGCCAAACACTTGAATGCCGGTGTTGAGCCCAGGCTAGGTTGCCATAACCCAGTAGAGGGTCCAATTGGACCACTCCTTTGTAAGCCTTTCACGTCCCCATTTCCAACCCAAAGGTCTGCAGAAGCGCTTAGCCCCTGGCACTACCTCAGTGTCCACACTGAAGGCACCACCATGGCTGTTTAATGATTTCAGAAGGGATGGGGTCAGCCCAACATGTCAGGAAGGACAATCCAGGAGGAAGTAGAGCCCTGGAAGAGGGTTGGGACAGTGGTGGTCTCACTGTGACAACAGTGACCCTGGGCAAGTTGGCATTCTCCCTCTGATTTAATGTCCTTTATGACAAAATGAAATGGCTTTCTCTCTAGCAGCCAGAGTATCTTAATGCATTCCTTAAACCAGAAATAATGGCTTCAGGAAGCATGTACAGAGTAATAATTCAGATAAGAGAGGAGAGGGAAGGACAGACAGCTGGCTCTTTCCCTGGATATGCTGTGTGACTTTGGGCAAGGCACCCAACCTCTCTGAGCCACACCCTTCTCATCTGTCAAAAGGGGCCATTAGCTATTTAACCTTCCAGGGCTGCTATGCAACCTTTATTCTTATAACCAATAACTGAAGGCTTAACTGTGTACAGGCTTGTGCTAAATAAACACTTTCCCTCACTTCACCCATTTTGCACATGGAGCAACTGAAAGTTAAGTGATCTGCTAAAAAGTTACTACACAGTTCTTCCTGAGCTGAGTCTGGCTGGCTCCAAAGAACAGTCTCTTGTAAAACTGAACTGCTAGTGATGGCTGATTGTCTTGTAGTTGGTTTTTGTTTCAATTCTCAGTCGCGCGTTTCATTAATAAGTGGAGACTGTGCATCCTGACTGGAACTGTGATTTCTCCGCTGCGGTTCATAACAGCTGGAGGTTATACACGTGCTCAGTCTGCACTCAGTGGCCCGGGGGAGGCCTGCACAGGCCACGTTTGCCTTTTGTGTGTGGTTCAAGTGGAGAAGGCCTTTAGGAATGGGTAATCTCTGTGGGGACAGCCACCCCAGGGGTTTCAGAAAGAAGTTCCCCTTTCTCTGGACAAATGATTCATTGCCAAGTGCCATGATACAAAGGAAAAATGGCCTGGCTTGCTGGCTTGACACCCCCTGCTGCCTGCCCCTCGCTTCCCCTCCTCTTTCTGCTCCAGCCTTCTAACAAATCACCATTTCTGCCTACTTTCCACAAACCAGCTTGGCTGGCAGAAATGATCAGCATTTCCCCAAACAGGGCATTCAAGTGGCTCTTGGGGATAGAAACAGGACTTGCACGTGGCCTCGGACAGTCCCCCACACGTCCCGGGCTGCTCTATGGCTCTGGGCTTGCTGCTCTGCCCCCGCCAAGCCCTGAAGGAAGCAGGAAGAGCTTTGTCCACGGGGGCCCCCACTTCAGGAGGCTGGTGACCGGCACTCAGGATGGGCAAGGTGAATATGAGCTGCTCCACCAGCACCACCCAGGGAGGCTGCCTGGGAATCTTGACAACATACGCATAAAAGAAAAACAAGAGTCCAATTGTGCTTATTTGCCTAGAATTTGCTGCACACACTCATGCATTTTCATGTGGTATCTGCCTCCTGGGAACATCTGCCTGGTGAGTTTGTTTTCTGAAAGTTTGTGGCAATGCATCTGAACAGCTACCCCCAAGCACAACACTGGGGGGAACGGGTGGGCTTGGGGTTGCCCTGTGGTTCCATGTGAAATCAGGACTGGGTGATGCCACTTCCAGAGGTAGCTCACAGCAGGACTCAGCAAGCGTGTCCCCAACAAAAGGGCTGTGTAAATGAAGAGCAGTGGCTGGGGTTTCAGAGGTCCGCAGGGACAGTTCCATCAGCCACAGCTCAGACAGGAGGCAGAGGAAGAAGAGAGAGTGTTGGCATTTCAAGAGCACAGTTGTATGTATGTGCATGTGTGCGTTTTCACAGCCAAAGTCACAGAAGCCTAAAAAGCACACAGTTTAGAACCGCAGGTGCCTCTACCTTCAGCCAGGTAAATGGCCAAGGTGTGGCCACCAGGGCTTATTCTGCTTCTGACCTCTTCTCTGAACTCCCTTGGTCAACATGCAAGGTCACATGACATGTTAATGTGGGCATGATAGCATAGAGAAGGAAACGCTGAGAAAAGCCAACCAGGGTGCTTGCCATGCCTGTAGAGAACAAGCCACAAAGCAGTGGGACATTTTCCAAGAACACAGAGAGCCTGCTTTTTCTGGCAAGTACCTAGCTGGGACAAGAGGTGAATGGCAGGCCCCAGTGAAGGCCTGTGCGGGCATGTTTTACACACACACATGTGGGTATGGAGATTGTACAACTGTACAACAGACACTAACCCACCGGAAGGAAACCCTAGCCTTTCTTACCCTCAGCCCTTTCTACTCAGCACACCTGCCTGGAATGCTACTATATTGAACCTCAAATGCCCTTTGCTGTCATTCTGAAGCTTAAAAAAACATATAAAGGAAAACCTTTAAAAAGAAAAGCATTGCTCCCCATTGCCCACAGTGTGGGTTTACCTGCCAGCCTGGAGCGAGGCTCTCCCTTTCTGTGGTTTGGTCTGACCTGACCTGTCCCCCCTCAGCCTGCACTGCTAGTCTCCCCAGTGAGTTTAGACATGGCTCCCCCAACCCCTCAGGGAAAGCCTCCCCTCCTCTGCTCTATCCTGGCAGCACCCATCCATCCTGGAAGGTCAGACTTACCTCCCAGAGCACCCCATCTGCAGCCCTTGCTTCTGATCTCAGAGTGCAACTTGGTGCCTTGCTGGGAGGTTTTACTGATCGACCCGTCATCACTTGGATTATCATTCACCATGTAAATTAACTGACCGCCCCTCTACCTGCAAAGTACTTTACATGTAATAATTCTACTCCTCAAAGCAGCCTTAGAGGTAGGCATCATTACCTTCATTTTATTTATTTGTTTTTTATTTTTTGAGACAGTGTCTCTCTCAGTCGCTGTGGGTATAGCAACCCCAAACTCAGCCTCCTGAGAAGCTGGGACTATAGGCTCCTACCACAATGCCCAGCTGGTTTTTCTATTTTTATTAGAGACGAGGTCTCACTTTGCTCAGGCTGGCATTATCTCCATTGTAGAGAGGAGAAAATAGAGGCCCCCAAAGTTTGAGGAGCCTGCTCAAGGGCATTCAGTAAATAGGGCAAAGCCAGGACCTGAGTCCAGCTGTTTGTTTCCAAAGCCCACCCATTTTCCACTGTTGCCTGAGGGTAGAGACCATGTCTTAGGCATCATTTTTCACACCATTCAGTGATCACCCATTTTCCACCGTTGCCTGAGGGTAGAGACCATGTCTTAGGGATCATTTTTCACACCACTCAGTCACCATATTTGATCATAAGAGATACTGACTACCATTTATCAAATGCTGTCACATGCCAGCCACTGTGCCAAGTGGCCAGGTAAGATGCTACTTATTTAATCCTCTCACTAATCTTGTAGAGTAAGCACCATCTCCCCAGTTTTACATATGATGAACTGAAGCACAGAGGGACTTGGTCACCTGCCCAAAGTCTCAAGTCACATCCCCCAGAGCCTCCGCCCTGTCCTGCCGTCACTTTTAAAATACCTATCATGTCAGCTTCTGTAATCATCTCTTCTTTTTTAAGCAGTGAAGTTCTCTGTCCAAACTATGTGTTACTCAGAATCCCCAGAGAGCAGGAGAAACAGAACTGCTGTGGGTGAAGGGGGGGGGGACTCAGGGCTCCCAGCTCAGGCTCCTCCTAGGGGTGGGGGACTCAGGGCTCCCAGCTCAGGCTCCTCCTAGGCGGCCCCGAGGCTCCTCCGCAGAACATGGTTATGAAATCCCTGCTCCAGCCTTTACACCTGGCGCCTCTTTCTGCTCTTCCTTCTCCACCTTCTGCAGCTGAGGCAGTGACATAAACTTCTGAAAGCTGGACATTGCTAAGGCTGTCTCAGCACACTAGCCTGGGATGCTAACCTGTGAAGCCACCATCCAAGTAACTAATCTTTTAGCACCACTCTCCAGAAATAAGGCACTCTGGGGAACAAATATTTCAATTTACCAAGTAGATTTAAGCTTACATATCCTCACCCCCTATGGGAATAAATACTTTGTAATACACATGATCTAATTAGATTCTCAGAACAACTCAGTAGAGGGTGATCTTTTGACCTTCACTTTCCAAATGAAGAAACTGAGGCTCAGAGAGGGGAAATGACTTGCCCAAAATAACACAGTTAGCTGGCACAGGATGCAAGGGCAGTCTAACTCTGGACTCTTATTTGCAAAACCACTACCATACATACAATATACATTTTACCAATTATCTTAGAATAAAAGAAACTTGACACCAAGTATCCTTTCATCCCTGATCATCCCACAGGCACTCCGTATCTTTAAGTCTCCTGGATGTCATTAGGAACCTCAGTAATTTTAACAGTCTTTGAGAGCTACTCTATCCAAAACAGTAGCCACTAGCCTTATGTGGCTACTGAAAGTTAAATTGAGTCCTTCAGTTGCAGGAGCCACATATCAAGCACTTAATAGTCACATGTGGCTAGTGGCTACCAATTTGGACAGTGAAGATGGAGAGCATTTCCATCACTTCAGAAAGTCCTTCTGGACAGAGCTTCTGTTAGAAATTAGCTTTACACTGATCATAAGATTCTCCTCGACTCAATCTCTGCTGTCAAAATAGTTTACAAGCAATTCATCAATTTCTGATAAAAGTACAGTGAAGAACGTGAAAAGGCACAATTCCGGCTACTTGAGCTTCTGGAATGTTTTGATTCTTACAAGTCAGAGAGAATGTACTTGGACTCGCACATGCCCGAAGACCCCGGTCCCTGCAACATACCTAAATGGCATCGGATGCGGATGTTGGTGGGTCCGTAGTGCTCTGTTATCACAGTCCCAGGGCTCAGCACGGAGATGCACGCATTCCCAAAAACATTATTCCCAATACAGGTCCGAAGACTTCCGAGCAAGCGGTACGTCCGTGGGCACTTCCTGCAGTTCCTGGGAACGCACACTCCCTGATTGACCAGGTAATAGGTGAACCACTCCCCGCTGGGGGTACTGTTCATTTTCCAGCCCTGGGGGAGGCTGCAGTTTGAGAAAGCTTTGTAGAGGGTCTCAAACTCACACAGGATGGTCTGGAAGTTCCGTTCCAGCAGTTCCACGTCATGTTTCTGTGCATCCCGGGAGAAATAAGGTGTGGTGGGGAGGTCAGGAAGGAAGAAGACCTCGGGCTTCTGGATAGAGGGCCGGCTGTTGAGGTAGCGGCCCTGCTCTCGGATGCCCTTGTGGATGCGGCCCATGCCGGACCAGGAGTAGCGCTTGGCGTACTCCTGCAGGTTGTGGTAGAGTTTCTGATTGAGGCCCTCGTTGTGGGTGCAGCGCACACACTCAGGGGACTGGCAGTACACGTAGCCGTTCTGTAGCCCGTTGGCATCGGCGGCCTGCATGAGGGAGTTGACGGAGACATAGGGCCGGGGCTGCTCCCTGCCCACGTGATAACAGTACCACACAAACAGGACCAGCAGGCAGGCCACAGTGACGACGGCGGTGGTGTCGCAGTCCCGCACTGACTGGATGCCAGTGGCGATGCAGTCCCTCAGGCCATCCAGTGACCAGCTCCAGGCCACCAGCCACTCGAGTGACATCTTGGGGAGTTGTTACTAGGAGTGTGAAGCAAGGTCAATCAGTTCTCGGGGTTCTTGAGGGCACCCACACCGTGACGGTTAGTGCCGGGGAGAAGGAGTGGCTGGAGCAGGGGGAGGCATGGATGCCACCAGTCCTCAGATCCTGCCAAGGGTGGCATTGGTGAGAGAGGAGGCTGGCTGGGCACACCACTCCACTCCCAGCAGAAGTCACTGTGGTGGGGATTAAGGAGCTGGTTTTTGTCGCATTAGCAAGCGGCCTTGGTCCCTTTGAGTTTTAGGGAAGTCCAAACCTGTGATGAAAAACAAAGCAGCATAAATTTTACACCTGGAAAGCCCTCCATTGAAATGTAAAGCCTCAGATCATTTAGTAAGATCCTTGCTGGTAAGGAACACACTGTCATTTTGTGTCTTCTCTCCAGTCTACAGCCACTGCCATTTTCCTGCATCAAGCACTGTTGGATAAGCCCAGCAGTGCCATCTATTTTGTGCCGTCCATAGGAAGTGTTATTATTCCCATTTTATAGATGAGAAAACTGAGGTCCAAAGGAGTCATATAATTCACTGAAGTCACACAACCAGAGCAAGGGCACAAACCCCACCTGACTTCAAAGCCTGTGTTTCTCCATTTTGCTGTACTATTTCATATTTAATTAATGTTTACACTACTTTAATCTTTGTATCTTTTGTTAACAATAATTCTAGATCGAAAAGCATCTTAAAAATGACAAAAGAACCTTAAAATGGCATGTTCTCCATTTTACTTTCTCTTCTGAAGCATTTCATCCTTCTTAATCTGTCTTGACCCTCTCACAGGGGAAACATTCATACCTAGATGGAAGTGGGCACTCTGGGGTCACATCTGTGGTAGACATTGAATTGTTTGTCTACCTGTTGGAAACTATTGGCCTCACCCATGAGTGGACAGAAAAGTCCTTCCAGGAGTCTGATTCAGTGTCCCACAACTGATGCCCTCCCCCAAACAACCATTTGCCACTTATTTGAGGATGGTTAGGGCCAGTGTCTAGCACCTCTTATCCTAATGACCTAAAAGGAGAACCAGAGCTCAACTGTTGTGCTACCCAATCCTATAAAATCTTGACTGTGTTTCCCAGGGTTCTCTGAAACCTTTTGTCCATACTGCTTACTGTGCATACTCGAGTATAAGCCGAGTTTTTTTGGGCACAAAATTTGTGCCGAAAAAATGCGACAAAATTTGTGCCGAAAATACTCGGCTTATACTCGAGTATATACGGTAAGTTGATGAGAACAGCCAGGTCTCTGTCCCACAGGTCTAATAGAGTCCCTCACCTCAAGGAGCACAATTCAGAACACTCATTTTGTAGTCTAACCTCAACTGAAAAAAACAAAACAAAACACACAACTAAAAACAAAACAAAACAAAACAAAACAACAACAAAAAAAAAAACTGAGAAAGCTAGACATTCCCCTTTTCCTGGGGACTAAATTTTTCCTGAAAATTCTTGCAGCATAGCAGAAAAGAGTCCAAACTTGAGATGGATGACCTGAGTATTAATCCCAAACTGGGCAGATGATTTCTCCCAAGTCTCAGTTTCTTTATCCTTTAAGTGGTGCTCATGTTTATCTCACTAGATGAAGATGAATGACGACAGATATGAAGCCCTGATGATTAGGTCACTGTGAGCATTAATGCATGCGTGACTGCTAGGAGGTGTGGCATCCATACTGATTAGTCAGCAAACCAAAGCCAGGGCATGGAAGAAGGCGTCTCAAGACTTGGATCCCAGCAGCTCAGGGTAAATCCTGGACACTCAGCTGCCTCAGATCTCCGGTGATTTTTCTCCTCCCCAGATTTGCTAAGTAAAAAACAAAAGGGAAACTTTAGGTGCTCATTAACTGCCTACTTGCTTCTTCCCAGTTTCGGTCGAATAAAGCATCACTTGACTATAATGTTTAGTAAGTCAAAAACACACATGCTGAATATTCATGGAATTTTTTTATGCTTCTAGGAAAAATACAAGAGCGGGGAGGTTAGAAGCTAAATTTTTTTCTCACACGTTTTCAATTTCTTCACTGACTCAGGAGAAGAATCTGAGGAGGAGGAAAGGCTGGGACCCACTGTCTGAGGGGTGACTCCTCAAAGCCCCTGGTTCTTAGTTATAAACTGGAAGCTGTTTCCCCTTTAGGAAAAGGGAAGAAAATCTGGGTGAAAGGTGGTTTGTTTGCGAGCAGTCTCCCAGAACCCCAGAGTGCCTGAAATTCAGTGTGAAACTATCATCTGTGTGATCACAAACACTTTTGCTAAAAGGATTTCCTTTATCACTGAACTAAACTCCTAATTGGAACTTTTAAATTCAGTCTCTCAAGAGGACAGGTTTATCTTAAACGTTCTAAGAGTGAGATGGTGATAATTTACCAAGCACCTGTTAAGTGTTAGTTCCCATCAGCCACACTAATCACTAAAGTTTAAGTCAACCAAAATGCAAACCAAGGAAACAGGGCAGATGAGAAGGAAACCTCTCCATTGGACACCCCCTGTTGCTTACCCCCTCCTCATGGAGGCCTCAATCCATGCAAGGCCAGCCATGAACTCTCCATAAGGCTGAGCTATGAGCAAACGGCAGAAGATCTTGATCTCCGAGTCCCAACTTCTGATCCTCCTCAAAAGATTATAATAGCACTAAGAGCTGAAGTTAAGACTTTTCATATATGTCACTTTTAATCAAAACATGCCGGCAGGGCCCTGTACCCAGAAGTGAATTTACAAGCTCACAGATGAATTTTGACAATAAAAGAAATCCTCACATTTGTAGGACAAATGTATTCAGTGCTGCTTCAAACATGACCCTCACAGGCACCCAGTGACAGTTCCCCATCCCCCCAAGAAGAGAGAATGGATTTGCTTCCCCCTTATCGCAGTGACCATAGTAACTTCCAGCTTCCTTCATGCATCTGTTCATTTTCATCTGTGTCATTCCTGTCCTCATCAGGAATGGGGACATCTCATTGCAGCTCTGCACTTTAATAATATGCAATCCCAGATCTTAAAGGTGAATTGGCTTTGGGAATAGGGTCCAAATTCATGGCTAGTTGGTAAATAAGTCCAATCAAATGTAACGTGTGACACAATGAAGTGGGAGACACTCTCAGGCCTAACTCAGTTTACCTAATTCAGATTACCAGTCCTAGAGGATGCCCAGTGCTAAAAAGCTTCTGGTCATTCTCAGGATGAAGGCAGGTCACCCCAGGACCCCTTCCCCTTCCCGCCCCCCCTCCCCCATCAGCAGCACAGCACTAGGTAAGGTGTGTGATGCAAGTCACCCGTTCCACTCAGGAGCCAGAAAGCCTGCCTTGGGGCCAGCCCTTCCCCGAAGCGCACCTGGGGACCTACTGTCCTCATGCTCACACTCTCAGACAGCTTTTACAGCACCCATACGTGGAGAGTGGGAAAGAGGGGAGGGCAGAAGGTGGGTTAACACAGATGGTGACCACCAGGAGGTCAGAGGAGGGAGATGGGAAGACGGAAAGGTGAGTGCTGCCAGAAAAAGTGAGCAATGAGCTAAAGATCAAGGAAGGAGGTTACGGCGTGTTATAGCTCACCGGACAAGGGAGGAGGGTCACCACGGAAAATATGGGAAGTGGGTGATGCTGAAGGCTGGGGTTGGGGAAGAGGAGGCGAGGGAAAGGGGTCACAGGGGAGGAGGATAATGGGGGAGGAGACCGTGACAGGGCGGCGGGGATGGGAGAAGAAAAAAATGGGGGATTGCAAGGAAGAGGGTGATGCCTGGCCCGGGTCGCGAACACGGCCAAGGCGGCAGGGCTCAGCACGCAGCGAACGCTCAGCTGCAGGGCCCCTCAGCAGGGCCGGGATGCGGGGCGCAGGAGGGTGCCGGCGACCCGGAGCATCCTCGGCGGAGACGCGGCGCCGGGCGGGGAGGACCGCCGGCCTGCAGCCTCCCGGCTCCCGCCTTCAATGCCCCCTCCTGGGGTCGGCCCGGCCGCTCCGCCCTCCGGCCCCGGCAGCCCCAGTAGACGCCGCTTACCTGCGCCCTGGCGCGCGGGCGGCGGGGGCGGCTGCTAGGACCCAGGCGACGCCGCCGCCCGAGGGCGCGGACGCCCCCCGCTCGCGTCCCGTAGCTACCGCCGGCCGTTTCCCGGCCCACGCTGTTGGAGCCCGAGCCCGAGCCCCAGCCCGAGCGAGCCGGTGGCCCCGCCGGTGCCGACGCCGAGCTGCGCTCCGCGGGGCCAGGAGGACCACAACTCCCACAATGCCACGCGCGGCCGGGCCTCCGGGGGCGGGGCGCGGGCGCCGACGGGGCGGGGCCGGAGGACGCCCCTACCCCCCACCCCCTGCCCGCTCTCCGAAGTGGAAGGGTCCGGCCGGCCCGCTCTGCTCCCTCCCCCCTGGTGTCCAAGACCCGCCGCCTGCCTGGTCGGCTCAGCAGTTCATTGAATCGGGGAGGCGTGGTTTGATTTGCTCTCTCTCTGCTTTCCCTCCCTTTGTCTCGCTGTCCCTCTCCCTGCTCTCTGAGTCTCTCCCTTCCGCGTGTCTTCCTTTTCCTTCTCTTTCACTTCCCCCCCCCACTGCCTCTCGCACGAGCGCCCTTCCTTCCTTTATTCATTGACTGAACCAACATTTCTGAGCCCGCTGAGACACTTGGAATGAAATTGCGAAACCAAACAGGATCCTTAGTCTCTAGGAAAACTCCTTCGCTCAATGCAAATCATGATCGGCCCACCCGGTGCCTAGTGGGTGTGCGCTGTGCTGAGCCTGACGCCGTGAGCATGGCCGCTGCCCTCGGGGAGCCCCGCTCCAGCCAGGAGACAAGTAATGCTCAAGTCACCGCGGGTCTGACTCTGCCCGCAACCACCCCACTGGGCAGAGTGGCAGGAAGGGAAAGCACAGGCAGGATGGGTGAGACCTGATGAGGTGGAGAAGGAGGCCCTAGGGAGGCGGGTCAGGGGAAGTGACCCTGGAGCTCAGGCCTGGGGGAGACAGATGGGATGTGTTAGGCGCACCAGGGGCACTATGCATGGGCGGGGTCCAGGGGACACTGAGTGGGATGGCTTGCCACAATCTTTCCCTTCCCAGACCCACCTCTTCTATGTCCTAGAATTCATTTCTATTATGGCCCCAGAATCCACCTCATTTCTGTCCTAGAATTCACCTGGTCCCTGACCTAAGAACATGCCTCTACTGTGAAGAGTCAGTCTCCTCTCTGTCCCAGAACCCATTTCTTCCATGTCCCCTTCCACCTCAGAAGTGCATTTGAGTTGATCAATAAAAGAAAAAAGGGTGCTAGGGTGAGAGGAAGGGGGCGGGAGGTGAAAGAGAACCAAACCCTTGCCGTGTCCCAGAATCTACCTTGTGTCTCTCCCAGAATTCACCTTTCCATGTTAGAATCTACTTCGAATCTATCATTTCTCTTATTTTTTCCAGCTCCAAAGGAAGAATATTTTTTTTTTTATTTCACTAAAATAAACCCAAATGCATACGTTGGGGACCCATAAAATACTTACAGATTTGCTCAAATCAACACAAGCATCAGATTTAGAAACGTTACATAGGACAACTTTCTTCAATGTTAGTCTGAGTGGTTGAGCCTGGGTAGGGTGGAGAAGGTGGGGGTAGCTGTTAGACCTGTCTCATGTTGAGAAAGTTTCTCAAATTTAGACTTCACCAAAGGCATTTTTATATTCAGTCACAGTATCACCCTGGCAGGGTTGGAAAAATGTATGTTTTGTATAGTTATAAATGTGTGTTCAGTTCTTGAACTACACTGTAATACATTATGAATTAATATTGTCTATTAATCCTATAATTATCTTTGACCAGTGCATTTATATAATATCTATAGATCACTGCTCTGTATTTGTTAAGAGTATTTATTTGTTCAGTGGCAAAATTACCATACAATTTTGTTAACCCTGCTTGCCCTTTCTTCATCTTTTTAATTTGTTGGGAATTGAAAGGAAATGACCTGGACCTCTGTCTACCCTTGGGAGACCTAAATAGGTGAGTTCTGCCAGAAGAGGGTATCCAGGCCGTCCAGAAGGGGCTTTGGGTGAGGGCGTCAGATAAACTGTCACTGTGCTAATGGAGGGAGGAGAGGAGGACCAAGTGCTTCTAAATTGCCTGCCTTCAGCTTGGCTGCCACCTGCATTCTCCTGCTCTCAGTGTCTTCTTCAGGGCAGTCATTTCCGACCCACTCTGAGCCTGCACAACCTATCATTATACCATCTCTTACAATCAGAGTCCACCCAATTCCTTCCTACATAGAGATGAAGTCACCAGGGGCCCAGAGAGAAGACATACTTTGCTCAATCAAGGTCACAGCAAGTCAGTAGCGAATGTGTAGATTCTTGAGGAAATGCTTGACTTGTGCACTAAATTGGTATGATCACTTTGAGAAACATTTTGGTAGTTATTTGTTAAAACAACAACACATCTGTATGCACTAAGAACCAATAATTTCACTACGCTATATTTACCCTACAGACATTCTCAGGTAAATAAAGGAATATTTGAGTTTTCATTTTATATAATACCGTGAAGCTCTTAAAAGGAAGAGCTGGATGTATCATGTACCAATATGGATATAGCTCCTAAACAAATAGTAGGAAGGAAGAAAAGGAGAATTATGCTTGTATTAATATGATTTCATCTACATAATACACACATACACATACATATGGATATACATATATTTATAGAAAAGCAGGGTGGGTAAGCACTGGAAGAATACCTTCATACTTTCTCCTAATTTAAACTTAAAATATTACATGTTTATAAATGCAAAGAATATCCCTTGGAGGAAGCACACCAAATTCATAAGCAGGGGAGGCCAAAAAGGAACAGTTTTTTGCAATGTTTTCATTTAATTTTATATTTTCAAAAGTATTTAAATATTTTTGGAACAAATAGGACAAATGAGTTACTAGCACTTCCTATCTCCTATATCCCTGAACTACCTGGTTTGCTTTCCTTAAGACAACCGTTATAACAAATTTCTTATACATTTTTTCAGAAATGTGCTATACATTTGTAAATGTGCAAGTGTACTTTAACTTTTATAGAAGAAGTATTAGTATGTTATTTGTGATATTACAATGGATTTTTTAAATGGGAGAAACTTTTTTTTTTTTTTTTGAGACAGAGTCTTACTATGTCACCCTTGGTAGAGTGCTGTGGAATCACAGCTCACAGCAACTTCAAAGTTAAGCAACTCTCTTGCATCAGCCTTCCAAGTAGCTGGGACTACAGGTGCCCACCACAACACCCGGCTATTTTTTGGTTGCAGTTGTCATTGTTTAGCAGGCCCAGGCCAGGCTCAAACCCATCGGCTTTGGTGTATGTAGCCGGTGCCCTACTCACTGAGCTACAGGCGCCAAGCCAGGGGAGAAACTTTTAATTATATTAAAATATTTTTTAAGAGTGACGAGCAACAGAAAAGTTTTTAACAGAATTCATCATATTAACCAAGGAAAGGAAAAGAACTACACCCTCGATCGATGCAGAAAAAGCATTCGACAAAAGTCAACTAGGCATTTATATTAAAACTCCTAGAAAACTGAGAACATAAGAGAACTTAAAAACTTTGATAAAAATTACCTGTCAAAACCTATCACACTACAGATTAATATTTCTCATGAGCAAAGACACAAGAATCATTAACAACAAATTAGCAAATCAAATCCAGCGATGTTAGAAAATGTAGCGTTTATATATGATGGAGAATTTGGTTTGTCTTTGTCCCCAGTTACTGGGAGATAATCTTTCAGCCTGTGGAATTTTCTAAATAAGAAGGATGTTTTTGTTATTTGTGGAGGACCCCCTCAGATCCCACCTCATAGTTTTATGCTAATGAGGTAACTCATGGGACTTCTGGTTTTGCTAATGAGATGACCCAGGATAGGGATTGGACACACCAGAAAGATCAGCCATGTGATTAGAGCAGGGCGGAAAGAATCTTAGTTGTGCCTCAAAAAATTTTAAAGATCACTAATTAAATTAGTTTTGAAAGAAGTTCAAAGCACGGTTTAAGTATGTTCTTTTTTTTTTTTTTTTACTTCTTTTTTGTTCAATATAATTTGCCATGGAAGTTTAATTATAGGTTCAAGTCTGCTGTGAGATAAAAAGAAGGGTGAAAAACACTGGATTAGAGGATTGGAACTTTGAGTTAAATGATATTAACTCTCCAGGAAAGCAAGTGAAACTAGAGATTGAATTCAACCATATAGCCTATAACTCAATCAATCATACTTACACAATGAAGCTTTAATAAAAACTCTGGACACTGAAGCTCATGTAAGCCTCCATGGTTAGCAATATTCCTTGAGTACTGTCACATTTTGAGGCCCAGAGAGTAATTCGTCCTCAAGAACAATGGAAAGTTTATGCTTAGAGCCCTCTCAGACTTTCTTGTGAGTATCTTCTTTTGGTTGGTTCTAAATTGTATACTTCGCTAATATAAAATTGTATTGTAAATGTAATGTTTTCCTGAGTTTTGTGAGTTATTTTACTAAATTATCAGACTCAAGGGAGTCTTTTAGGACCCCCGCATTTGTAGCCAGCTGGTATGAAGTGAGAATGGCCCTGAGGATCCCTGAACTTGCAGCTGGTAGCTGAAGTAAGGACAGTCTTATGGAGGGCAGTGCTCTCAAGAATTTGCAGTTTGGCATCTCATTGCAATATCCTATGGCCAAAATCATGTAAGGCCTAAGCCAGGAATACAAGGTTGGTTCAACATCAAATATTAATTATTGTAGTTTACCTTACTGAATTTTTAAGAAACACTTTGATCATCTGAAATATGCAGAAAAAGAATTTGACAAAATTCAACACCCATTCATGATTAAAAACTCTTGGCAAACTAGGAAAAGAAATGAATTATGTCAATCTGATAAGGAGAATTATGAAAAATTATAAGAGTGTTTCTGAAAGTGTATAAAAGTATTGATTGTGAAACTTTTGCTTCACTTTGTGTATGTTTGTGCGTGCGTGTGTGTGTGTGTGTGTGTGTGTGTGTGTGGTGTGCACTGCTCTGGGTCCCAATGTAAAATACATTTCTGATGGGGGCGGCAGTCAGGTAAGTGTGAAGCAGTCAGATAGGTTTAAAAGCCTTTTCCATAGAGAAGTTTTTGAATGGGATACATGAACAAGAATGTTGATTGCAACATATTGTGAAAAATTGGAGGCAGCAGACAATCATCAAGAGGAAAATGCAGGGTAAGATGGCTGACTGAAGCCAGCTATCCACAGAGGCTCCCATCCAGAAGGAGTTAAAGGACAGAAATGTAGCAAGTAACCTGGTGGATTATAGCTGCACCAAGAGAGAAGGTTGAAGAACACACATCAACCCTGCTGAGGCGAGCTGCAACCCCCAAGGATACAAACAAAAGGTACAAAATCCATCACCAAGTAGATGGGAGTCCCCTCCCCCATGAGAACGGCTCAGAGTGCCCCACAAACAAACGAGCAGAGTTCAAAGGTCCTCCCACTACACTCCACGGGAGAGACCCTCTAAAAACTGGACCTATCTCCCCTGCTAGGGTGCCATGGTATTCTCCTGCCAGGCATAAAACTGTATAAAACTGTATATTTCCTCTACCTGCAATTCTGAGTTCCCAGCACTTCCCTCCACTCTCACTCTGAGGTCTGGAGGCCTGTCCCCCAGGAGTCCAGATTCTTGAGTGATTTCTTCAGAGGTGTAGACAGGGGCTGGACTGCAGCACGGGAGTGAGGAGAGGATGGTCAGCTGAGAGTGAACCACGCCGGAGCCATGGTGCTCCAAGGCGCAGAGCAGCAGCTGTTTTTGGCAACAATAGGGTTCACCCCGGATATTCCGAAGTCACACTTCCTGTCTTTCTGGGCAACTGGAGGCCAGGCATCTTCTCAGGTGGCAACCACCATGAAACAGATCTGGGACGGAAACGCAGGCCTCATGAGTAAAGGGATTGCCTGAGGTGATACCGGCCTAGGTGGAGTGCGGGGACTAGAAAATGCATGCGTAGAGCCGAGAGATTCCCAGGGCGGGGCTGACCCAGAAGACCGCTTTACTGAGCCTAAGATACTCCCAGCCCTCAGGGGATTGTCAGCCTATAGAGAAAGGAAGGCAGGAGGCTAGAACTGACAGCTAACTGTGTGGCAAATACAAACCTGTAGGAGCAAAGACAGGGCCTGAGGGGCAGGTTCTGGGAATTCCAAACAGCTTCTCTTCTGCAGGGGAATTTAGTAGGGACAGAAAAAAATTCCCACAAAGTTCTGTTCTGTCAGTAACATCAATCAGGGGCAGGGCTGGAACTGAGTGAACACCCCCCAGCCTCCATCAAGCACCTGAGGTTGTCAGGCCTCACCTCCCCCTGCTGGATAGAGGCAGAGAGCAGCGGCCTGGCTGAGCAGACATAGATTTGCTTGATTCAGGCAGGTGGAAACCCCTGGAGTATCTGCTCATTGGAGGCAACTGGGTCACAGCCCTGCGGGGTTATCAGTGACTGGGTGTGACAGAGGTGCAAGGTGGGGAAGGAGATATCAATCTTCCCAGACTAATCTATTTGCTGGGTGGGTCTTCCTGACTTCATGGAGCACTGGAGCAAGTCATATTTGAGTTGTCAGTAGACCCCTGCGATCTAGTTGCCAGAGACCCTTTAAACTCTCCCACCTGAGACAGGTGCTGACGGAGACAATTGATTTGGACCTTTTGCACTGAGTCAATCACACAAAGACTATCCAAGTGGTGCCCTGGGCGTGTGGTTGTAGGAAAGTTTGATTTTCCTTTTCCAATTGTTACCTGTGGGGGCCAGGGTGACTTAATTGCTGGCATTTCTCCACAGCTGAGACTTCAACCCAGAGTAATAGTTTCACTAGGGTTGGACAGAGGTCATCTGAAAACAAGACAGAGCCACTTAGCCCCACCACACCAAACTCAGTTTCTCAGGCCGTAGCACTGTATGGGTCCTTGACAAAGCCAAATGGTGAAAAGTCAAACGGTATAAAATAATCATGGGGCGGATCAGTGGAAAAACTCTGGTAACATGAATAACCAGAATACATTAACGCCCCCCCGTAAGGAAAAATATGGCAGATGTAACTGAAGATCCCATTCATAAACAGCTGGCTAATATGTCAGAAATCAAATTCAGAATTTGTATTGCAAACAAGATTAATAAAATGGAGGAAAATTTGGAATTAGAAATTCAAGGAGCAATTCAAAAGTCAAAATTAGAAATTCAAGGAAAAATTCAAAAGTTGTTTCAAGAACTTAACAAATTTAAAGACAAAACCACCAAAGATTTTGACACATTGAAGCAAGAATTTGCAGCCCT
>CAUYPK010094630.1:0-23546 GCA_963574355.1 Loris lydekkerianus
CCCAGGCCGATTTCTTCAAGAGTTTTCCCTGCACTTTCTTCAAGTATTTTTATAGTTTCATGTCTTAGGTTTAAATCTTTTATCCAGTGAGAGTCTATCTTAGTTAATGGTGAAAGGTGTGGGTCTAGTTTCAATCTTCTAAAGGTCTTCACTCTGAAGTTACTTTTTCTCCTCTTTATAATTTGTATTCTGTAGGGAGATATTTTGTTACTATGAAAAATTCTGTTTCTTATCTTACTTTTCTCCATTAGTTTTAATATCCACTTATGTTTCTGGCAAATGATTACTAGTTGCCAAATAATGAGTTTCCTCTTCTGTAATTCCTTCACGTTTATTGGTTTACCTTCTGCTATAAGAACAGTCTCTTCTCTGTATTTATTTACTTATTCATTTATATCTGTGTGGGCTCACGGATCCTAATTTTATTCAATGGCTTATAACCTATTATTATCATTCCTTATTTTGATATTCAAATTGTCCCATATTAAGCCAGTGGGAGTCTTTCTAGCTACCTATTGTGCCCTTCTGACATGTTCCAATTACATTGTAATCCAGATCTTTCTTAAAATACTTCACCACAAGACTCCAAATAATGCAAAGATGTGGCATCACATAGAATTTAGTTTCAATTCTAGCTTTACGAATTCTTAGCTATACACTCTTAGAAAGTAAAGGCAGAGCCTTGATTTCCTAATCTGTACAATGGAAGTGGGGATATATAAGATAGTATATTAAAGCAACTAGACTAGTGCTTTATTGATAGTAATTATGCTAATATTTATTGAGCACTATATATTGTTCTTCAATCCTTCAAGACAGCTAAGATAATGTAACCTGTTATTGGCTACACAACTACAACTAGTAACTTCCGAAGAAGGTTTGAATTTAAAAATAGTGAAAGCTATAACCCAGTTGTAACCTAAGAATAGGGGAAAAGGAGGTGAGGGAGGGGGGAGGTGGGCAGAGGGAGGGATTACACCTGCGGTGCATCTTACAAGGGTATGTGTGAAACTTAGTAAATGTGGAATGTAAATGTCTTAACACAATAACTAGGAAAATGCCAGGAAGGCTATGTTAACCAATGTGATGAAAATGTGTCAAACGGTCTATAAAACCAGTGTATGGTGCCCCATGATCGCATTAATGTACACAGCTATGATTTAATAAAAATATAATAAAAAATAAAAAATAAATAAAAAATAAAAATAGTGGCTTTATAGCCATAGGAAGAAGATAACAAATATAAATTCTATTATTATTAAATACTATTTTTATTGTAATGCAAATGGAAATAAATAAGAATTGTCTTATTATTTTGGTGAATAAACTGTCAGGGGGCTCATCTAATTTCAACTAGAAGTTATAGGAATATGAGTTTCACCATCTTAAGAGCTTTTTTGTTTCCACTTATACACTCTTATGCATAAAAGTTAAAAAGAGTAAGGAAAGGTTCTGTCATTTGCATATCCCAAGATACACATATTAACTTACGTTTCTTAAGCTATCAATTCTAATTATAGAAGAATTTTTAGCAACCTCTTACTTTCAAATGCGATAATATTTAAACAAATAAGAAGAAAGGAGAAAGAAACTGTTTTAGCTATGGAAGTAGGTCAAAGGAAGGGGAGAGGAAAAGAAGAAAAGGAACAAAGAAGGAAGAGAAAGGGGAAAGAAAGAAAGGAAGGGAAAGAGGGAAGGAGCTGCCTGTGTAGGAGAAAAGGTCTGAGCATCTTGACAAGCCCTGGACAGGCAATGTCTTATGTAGGACATCATCTAATTGCAATATTTAGCTTAGAAAAGATTGCAAAAAATGGCCAAGGGAATGGAGAGATGGAGAGATGGCTGCTATATTTTCTTTCTGATATTTGAAACATTATCCATAGGGAGGACATTTGGGGACTTCCCTTTTGCCTGAATGGGTGTGCAGACCTTGGGGGTAAAAGAGATACATCCATTAATCTCATAGCCCCGTCACCTTCATCTTGTTCTACACAATTATTATAGTACTTGTTTGGGTGGCTAACTTTCTACTTCCCTAATAACAATGCAATTCTAGTTTACAAGACAAATGCAGCAAGAATAAATTCAATGAAAAACAATTATAATCAGGAAGTACTTTCAAGGAGGCATCTGTTTCCAGATAATGCCGAAATATCAGAGCCCAGTGTTAATGCCCAACACTGAGAATGGATGATGTTTCTGCCCTCTCCCTGGAGGTGCGAGTGGGCATACAATGCTGTACGTGCACTAGACACTGTACTTGTTCACACTGTCCAAGAAAGCCGCAAGGCCACCAAGTCAAGGACGTGAGTTGGGGCCTGTAAGAGGAGCTAATTGAGTGAACACTTGGGGACTGGGCCATGAAATATTGCATGGGATGAAATGAGAGGACTGGCTGATACTAAATCCATGGACCTTGGGACCCTTTAACAGCAGCGCTAACCCAAAATATTATTAGGCCTGAGAAAAATGGGCAAGGTGATCTTTATGTCAATGATTCTCTGTTCTCTGGACTGCTGGTCACACGCTGGCATGCTGGGAGCGATAAACACACACAGGTGTTTGTTCAAAGTATCAGATTTCCCAGAAGGCTACTTAGGCAGGAAAACAGAGAGGACAACTAACTTTTTACTGACATGTTTGTTGTCCTTTATTCCATAACCACCCTCCCAGGATGGGGATAAAATGTGGAGTTTTGATTCTGAGATGCTGTTTATCTTACTGGAGATGGCATCAAGGTCCCAGCAATTCACTAGCACAAGTGGCAGTGCTTCCTGACACTACTGCTGGGCTGTTTTTTTAGAGTGTTGACATTGATTTCTCTCCTCTTGGCATATAGAAGTCCCAAGTGCCCCCACTGACCCATTACCTGGGCCTGTAATTACTCTAGGAGCAGGGAATGAAAAGGGCATACCTCTTCTGCTTTCAGGGAATGACAGACTTGGAGCTATATGCAGGCCCTGCATTAAGGAAAATCTCTCAGGAGGGCTTAAAGACTCTCAAACCTTGACTCATGTGCATGTTTGCATCAGGAGAGCCCTACTCATTACCGCTGAGGGCTGCTGAAGCTGTGCAGTTGGCGTGTGACTCTGAAACTGCTTCATCAAAACATAGAGCCGAATACCCATATTGGAAACCTAGACAAAAAAAAATAATTGGTATGATGAGCATCCCTTTCTCAGAGCACCACTATTTAGTGAGTACTTTCCTACTTCATTAAAAATAAATAAATAAATAAATAAATAAATAAAATGTTCATGATATCTTTTCAAGTGAGCTGTTTGTTCACAAGCTATGTTTAGGGCACGCTCACTTTTAAAAGCATTTTAAAGTGAGATGAGTAATCATAACATATATTTATATTCCTTAGAGTGTTTGAGATCTAGGATTTATAATTTTGTGAAATCCATTTCCAAACTCTGCATGGCTTTCTGTATATTATATTGAAAGCCCCTCTACCTAATTCTTTTTTTTTTTTTTTAATTGCATATGTTTCCAGCCTAAAATCCAAGCTGTATTCCTGTGAGTAAGGGAACTTTGCTCCCTCAAACAGTCTGCTTAGCTGACTTTTAAGGTTAATTATGGTGCAGTGAAATCTAAAGGTCAGACCATGTCTGTTTTGCTGGCTTGTTCAATGCTATGGGCATATGGGTACCAGATAAATCCCTTAACTGCTGACCCAACTAATAACTTTCCTGTACACTTTAACCTATTTCCTGTTCCAGGTTTTTAGACTCTTTAGTGTGCTGTAGAGTGTTTAGGTTATTACAGAAACATCACTCAGAGGCCTTCATGAAACCCCCCTGAGGAATTTCACATCATATTGCATAAGGCTGCCTTTCTGCATTATGCCCCTAAATTATCTAAGTATTTCACAAATTGCTGGGATTATTTCATTTTATCCTTACTGTTCAAAGACAAAATTAAATTTTTGAGAGAATTTTGAAAAACACATAATGCTTTGGGTTAGCAACATAGGGATAGATAGCCCACAGTTTTGCAAATTATCTTTTTATTTATTTATTCATAGATTTATTCCGTTCATTTCTGTATTCATTTCTTCAGTGAATTATTATTCAGCAATACCTTGGGTATAGCAGCAAGCAAAATTTCATGAGATGCAAAAATTCAAGAGACACAGAACCTGAAATAATTATATGATCATAACCTGAACTAGAGATCTAGACTCAGCTTCTGTTGGTGAGAAATGAAACCAGGGCACACACCCTATGCAGTCCATGGTAGCTGAGGCTTGGGGAGGTTTAAAAGAATTTAGGGAAGAATAGTGGAGCACAAAAGATAGGAAACTAGGATCATATCTAAAGCAATAATATTTTGTGTTTGTTTGGGTAGATGGCTGTTTCTTAAAATAACCCAGAATATGCACACTTTATTAAAGGTAAGGGGCTATGACTGTCCATGAAATTTAAAGTCAATAGCTGTAGTAAAATTATATTTGCATAACTGATCATAAATCAGCTGTCGCTAAATTGCTTCTGTTGCATTTTTATAAAATGCATGATCCTTTTAGGATGATCTCTCCTCTAAAGTTTTATCTCTTAATATTGGTAGAACAGTCTTCAATTAAGAAGACAGTGATTCTAAATAGATGTTTCTAGAACAGTTGATTTCTTCTGATATAGTTTGACTCCAAATAATCTCAAATAGGAGAAGGTTAAGCATCTAAGTGTGCTGATTCATTTGCCTTTGTGTTAGCCGACCATTAAATGTGCCCTTAGAGGCACAATCTAGAAATGGTACTGGACTAGGAAGAGGGAAACAGGCCTTTGCCTGAGGTATGAAATTTAAAGGGGTAACGAAGCACTCAATAATCAAGGCAATAGTTCTTTTTTTTTTTTTTTAAGACAATATTTTTAACACAATGACTTTTAAAAATTACAATGAATACCCAAATCCATGACCAAAATATCAAAACATTAAATGAAGACAGGATTAGTGACACTGAGTCTTCCTTAAGGGCAGGCTCATGTGTGACTCAGCATGGCCATGATCTAGATGGGTGTTCTTTGCATTTTATAAAACCTGTAGAATTTTAACTCTGGGTTACACCACTTAGCATTTTTTAAAGATCTGCCTACTTGATTTTCTTGTAATCTTAAACAGGGATTATGTATCACCTGAATGTTTCTGCTAATAGATATTCAGTTTGAATATATTTGAAGGATAGGTATCCTTGGAGGTCAAACCATAGCCCAGAAATCAATGTAGATTAATTAACAAGTGAGTGAGCTGCAGAGTTTGGCCTAGAACCTTCTGTTTCAACTTCCAGTCTAGTAGTGTCTTGTTAAGTCATCACACTACTTGGGCCCTGAATGCTCAAAATATAGAAGGAGACTCTTTCATCACTTACAAGTCCCATCTGTGCAACATCCTAGACAGAGTCTATGGAAATTCACCTTCTAACACAAAATGAATACACCAATGGGAGTAGACAAAGAAGAAAAGATGAATTAATTCCCATCTGTGATTATGTAAATGCATTCTGGTTTTCACGTATGCATTTAATGGGTTAGCAATCATAATTTTAAATGCTACTAGAAAAACGTGCCATTTGGAGATTTGTAAATTAAATGCATTCGTGTATTAATTGGCATTCTTAGAATTCCAAATCTTGGACAAACAGAGTGAGGAGATGATGTGACTAAAATGGTCTATGTGTGAGGGAAATATGTTCTTTGTGATGCTATTTTTTGCCACAGAAGAAGCTTCCTTAGCAAGCAGTTTGGATTTCCTCAATAACAAAGCCAGCCATCTTTCTGGGATGCTTGGATAAGATTCTGGGAATAGTAAGCTCATCACAGCAGCAATGGAAAATGTGCAAGTTCCCAGGCTACCCCAAAGGCCAGTCGAGTCATGTTCATTTGTGTTCTGAACTTACCTGCCTCTGAACGAGCTTAGTCCCAGAGTGTGTATCTCTGAATCCACAAATTTGTTTCTGTCTTACGGCCCTTGCTTTGCCAGGGGTTCTAGCACCAGGACGGGATATGCGCATTTATAGTACCAGGAAAGGATATGTATTTTATTTATTTATATATTACTGAATAATCCTATTTCAGACTACACAAATAGGATCTAACCTAAAAGACCTAACATATACACATTTGGGGCCCATGAATTTTTTTTGAGAGCATTGTGATTGTATTCATACCATAGCTTCATCAAAACCGTGACCAAGCTGTGCACTTTATAAGGTGAGTTACCTGATTTCACTCATCCATCCCTGTCCCCTCCCACCTGTGCTTCCAAATTTTTTTATGAGATGTTTCCAGTGCTTGGAAAATAGAATGCATTTCTTTTGCAGGTAATCGTTTATTTTATCAGTCCCTGACGATTTGTAGTCTCACACCCTTGCTTTTTGCTATCACACCTGCCTGAAAGCATCATCCTGGTGTGACCAGCTTTTGAATGTCCTCTTTAGTGTGTTTGTGAGTGCTGCCTGGGGCATTTCTCTGTGGCTTTCTTTCACACCTCCCCTGACCGGAGAGAAGAAAGTCCTAAGAGAAGTAGAGGCAGAAGGCCGTTTGAAGCCCCAGCCCGGCTTTACTCCATCTCTGTCCTTTTTTATTTTATTTGACTGTGGTAGTTTCATGGGTGTATCAGAGCTCTCAGATATCACTTAGGGGAAGCTAATAAAATCCCTGACAGATAGAGTGTTTTCTGTTTCTTTCCATTGAACTCTTTGGCAATTGGGCTTGATGGGTTAAGACTCAAAGGAGGCATCTTATTTCCCATTGCTGCCCACGGTAGATTCTTAGGTAAGGACAGCTAGCTTCTTAGCACATTTTGCCATCTGCAAAATGCTGAGTAGAACTTACTATTCCTAGCTTTTCGACATGAGTCTGGGGCTTGCTTACGTATAGGACACATTCGTGGTTTGCCTGATATTGGTGGGGCATATGTGATGTTCATGGCAAGCTGAAACTCTGGGTTCATTGCTCTCTCTAGGACTGGGATACATTTTTACTCGCCTTAAAAGCCTCTTCAGTGAGTGCTGACTTGGACGTGTCCATTATGGCCTGACCACATGGTAGTCAAGATGTAATAAGAGGAGAAAATTCACTCTGGGACTTCTAATTAAGGATGGCTAAATATCTGACAACAGATATTAAGCCTGATTTGAATGTAAAAGAAAAAAAAATAATATCTAAGGCCTTGAGTAGAAATCAAAGTTGTGCAACCACAGAAGGAAACACTGAGCCCTGTTGGAGAATGACCACAGAGAACCATTTCACTCGCTGCAATCTAGTCTGTTAGGCATAGAAGATTCTCCTCTCTTTTATCATCCTGTGCACTCCTAAATTGGGCCTATTTTCCTGGACTTTCAACGGAGAATTTTTGTTCAACATTGAACTCTAGGGTGAAAAAGTTTACCTGATTGTCCTAGAGAGCAGAACTGGATTTGAGGCTCTCTTATATTTGTAATCTTTGCTCTGAACATTTACCATATATCCAGATGGAAATCATGGAAGAAAAGGAAAAGAGGGAGAAGTCATAGTTCCCAACCTCGGAGCACTTATACTAAAGTTCGTCTTTCCCATTCAATCAGAATTTACTTAGAAGGTGTTGCCAGAGAGGGCTAGATAATTGATAAAGAATTGAACTGTTCATAGGTGACCAGATGTTACTTGCCACAAGTAGCATGCTCATAGTTTAAAAGACTTTCTGTCTCATGATACCATGAAGTTTTAAATGGTGTCTCATGCTCATGATCATGTGTAGCCTTGGTAGACAATATTGTAGAGGAAAGTAGGTTATGATTTTTTTACCCTTTATTTATGTTCAAAATATGTCTAATTCACTCTTTTATTTTACCGTTTGTTTCTGGATTTTATCTTTTTCATGTTTGTTTTAGGTTGCATGTTTATATTAATTTCATTGTTCTTTTTCATTTCTTACCTCCTTTTTTTTCCTTTACTCTCTACAAATAGATAATAACTGCAGGTATCAGGCATCAGAGCAAAATGCATTAATTTTAAGTACAAAATGCAGATATTTAGAAGCTCTAAATTTATATCAGTCACTTCATGTTATTTATTTTCCTTTATATCATTTTTATTATGTCATATAAGACATATAAAACAATTCACACACACACACATACAGAGCAGATCCATGAATTTTCACAAACCTAGTTCCCTAAGAACTCCCTTCAACCTCTCCTAATTGCTTACCTCTGTCTCCCAACAAATGAAGACGTTATTCTCAATTGTACTGAAACCAATTCTTAATTTTCATTAGCCTCACTCTTCCTCAGCAACTATCCCCAGACATCAGGATTAGTTATTTGCTTTTGAGCTGTGTGAGAACAGAATCGCACCACATTGACCCTTTTGCATCCAGTCCTCCCTCTGAGCATTATGTTTCTGAGAATCATCCATGCTGTTGCACAGTGTACCCATTGGATTGCTATTTACTGTTTCGTCATATGAATATGCCGTAATTCACTTATCTGTTCTCTCAATGATGGGTATTTGGATTGTTTCCAATATGTCTATTGTGCTGGAATGAACATCCTTGGACAGGCTTCTGTGGGGTGCATATGTAGGTGTGAAACTACCCACTTTCCAACTGAGTAGATAATGCCCACCTGGTTGCCAAACTAGATATATCAAATTACATTCCGGCTAGTATTGATGAAAGTTGATATTACTCTACATTCTCAAAAACACTTTTTAATCATTTTAATTTTAGCTTTCTTATGGGCAGATATAGTGGTTTTAATTTTCATTTCTTTGGTGAATGATAAGGGTAGTAGCTTTTGTTTTGGACATTCATGGATAATTTGGGTATCTTTATTTGTGACATGCCTGCTCAGATCCCTTGTCTACTTTTACTTTTATAAGTTGTGTGTGTGTGTGTGTGTGTGTGTGTGTGTGTGTGTATTGCATCTATTTATTGATCAGTCTGGAGAGATATGATATCATTTTCATACTGAGTATTTCAATGCTTTACAATACTCATTATTCCAGTCTTTCAATTTTTGATACAATACCTAGCATGCTGATTCTCTGCAGTATTAAATATTCTAAAATCTCAGTATTTAGTAAATTGTCTTTACTATTTATAAGTAATACTTTCTGAGGGCAAGTCTTGCCCTTCTTGCATTAGACTTAGGCTAAAATTTCCTCTTTCTTCCTTCCATCCTGTTTTTCTTCCTTCCCTTCCCTACCCTTTCCTTCCCTTCCTTTCCCTTCTTTTCTTCCTTTCTTTTCCTTCCTTCCCTTCTTTCCTTCCTATCAACCTTATTTAATTAACTGGAACTTCCAGAAGAGTGGGGGTTCTCCACCCAAAGCAATATCCCTGGGATTTTTGGCAATACTTAGACATTTTGGCCCATCCTAACAGACAGTGCTGCTGGCACCTCATGAATAGAGACCAGGGATGCTGCTAAAAGTCTCCAATACATAGGACAACCCTCCACAACAAAGAATTTCTGACCCCAAATTCTAAGTTACAAAGTTGAGAAACCCTCAGTACAGTGTTGTATAGGAATGGTGACAGTGGACATCTTTGCCTTGTGTAGATAACAAAGTAAAAACTTTTAACTTTTAAGTAATCAGTTTGATGAAGCTTGCAAGCTTGTAATAAATGACCTCCATTAAATAAAAGCCATTTTCTTCTATTTCTAGTTTTCTGGGGACTGTACTATATATGAGACATCACATTTGCCAAAATGTTTAAGAAAACAAATTAAAGATATGTGGAAGATGTTTTCTTTCTCCAAAGGATTCACATTGTTTCTGCAATGGGATCTCCTTCACTAGGGATTGAGATAATGAAAAACTGAGCTGCAGCTTATATTTGGGGTTATTCTTATTCATTGGGTATGTAGTACAACATATCTAAATATGTATATATACAATTCGCATACATACTTAGGAAGGTTTACCAGTGCTCCTTCCCACCACCAGTTCATTCGTTCCAGGCTTAAATCCTTGTAGGCTTTGTGCACCAAGGCTAACCAAGTCAGCATCATCTACAGGGCCTCAGTCTCCCCTTGCTGAAAGTAGTGACACACCAGCGAGTCACCTGGAGTGAAATGGGTCCTAAATTCTAGGATTCGTTCTTCTTGCCTCTTTGTTTTCATTTTCCAATAATCTCTACCCTTTAAAAATTT
Organism: Loris lydekkerianus; assembly: GCA_963574355.1. NCBI lineage: Eukaryota > Metazoa > Chordata > Mammalia > Primates > Lorisidae > Loris > Loris lydekkerianus. Next base: position 10,139 of record CAUYPK010094630.1, read on the forward strand.
TATTTAATAGCTTTCAAGAAGACTTTTAATTTTTTTCTTTTCTTTTTTCTTTCTTTCTTTTTTTTTTTTTTTAGTGGATATCAATAGAGTGGTTGTTTTGAATTTTCTAGACCACCAAGATACAGAATTCTTGTACATTTGTTAATTTATTTCTAGGTAGAACTTTAACTGAAAATTCTGAAAATATTTTCTCCAGAAAATAGTTCATATTCAATCATAAACAATCGGAAATGCTGATAGATTTGATAAGAAGATATGCTAATATTTCACAGAAATAATCATTCTTATTTGGACAAAAACATTGAAACCTTTTTTTTTTTTTTAATTTCTATAATGATAGTTCAAAGAATGCCCAACACGAACTTACACAGAAGGGATGTCCACTTGCCTTCAGTATCCCTGAGTTAAGAAAAGAAGGATTAAATAGTAGTCCTGAAATAGAGTTTGGTGATTTGTTGGTCTTCCATTTTCCAACTGAATTAACAAGGCTTCATTAATTTTCCCAGCAATATTATCAATTCATGATTATTATACATGTGCCCACAGTTGCCAGTAGCTCGCATGTGCTCTCTTCTCGATATCATCTGGATATATTAAAAGACTTCTTTGAGACACAATTATAGGGGGAACTTGATGTAACAAATGCAATCAGTGTAACCTCATTTTTTGTACCCTCAGTGAATCCCAAACAATTAAAAAAAAAAGTAAATTAAAAAAAGACTTCTTTATCTTAGAAGTAGGTTGGGAGTTAAATAAAATCTGATAATTTAGCCATCAGCAATTTTTATAGCGCTGGGGACTTCCAAACCCTGGGGAGATCCAACAGGATTTTTGCCATTTTGGTTCATGTTTAAGAGTAAGATCAGAACACACCTGAAAATATAAATCTAAAGAATCCATGAATTTGGGATGTGACTTCTCTTTCCTCCTCATTAGTTGCAACAACTCAGAAAAATGTCTGCTCTTAATATCTCTGCTTTCATCACAAATAAGGATTTTTGCAATCTAGGATTATAAGTCTTCCTTCCAACCATACAGAAGCTTATTTAAATTACTCTGAAGAAGAAAAAGAATTCTCTCATGATGTTTAGAACCCCAGCTTTGATTCTGATCTTTTAGGCTGACAGGGTGAATATATGTCTGTTTTCTAAATTTTCTCTGCAAACCTGTATAACCCTGTTAGAATTAATTAAATAACTGCACGTGTGGTAGAACCTCTAAGGATAATAAATCTGAAAATAAATCAGAAAATAGAGATTCAGCTAAGCACCAGTCACTGTAGACATTTTAGTTGTTTTGCAATTTGCTGTTTCAATTGCTGAAATTTTCTTAAATGCTTCATTGTCTCCCTGATCTACCAGGAAATGAGAGCTATGTTAAAGGAGAAAAAAAGAAAAAAACACTCATTTCATCGCAGCCTGAGTATTAGTTTCTTGGATCCTGGGATCTCCTTCCACTCTTGCTTTTGACCTGCAGTGAGTGACTTTAAGCACCCACTTAGAAGCCACTCAGGGAAAAAGTTTCCCTAACAGAAATAAAACCTCATCTTATAGATCTAAAAGGTGTTATAGCAGAAGGATATCTAAAATATTTTGGAACATAAAAACACTGCTAATTTTGGAAGAAAGAAAATAATTTGACTTTATATGAATAGTTTATTACAGCAATTAGTTCTTTGGCACAATGTTACCATGAGACAGCTTCTATTGTACAGTTGAAGAACATGAAGTTTAGAGTGGCATAAGTACTCTTCACTCAGTTAATAAATGGCAGCATCTGAACTTGAACCCCAGTCTTGGTTCCCGATCAAGCACAGGGCTGCTTCATTGGGTATTAGAGGCTATTCCATGATCAAATCATGGGTTTCTGAACAATGTAATGAGTTTATGAGATTAAGCCATGATGTATAAGATTTCAGCTATCCAAAAAAAGGCTGTACATGAGGAGCTGGAGACATGTTTATTAAACCTTCAAAGAGCATCCTTAAGAGGATGGGAAGAAAATCTATTTCTCTTCCCACCATAGATCCCACATTGACAGAATTCTTCTGATAGAATTGGATGTTATTAACATTCAAAAAATCACTGGGCAGTGAAAACAGAATAAGCCCATAGAATATGCTAACTTATTCAGTTTGTACTACCTTGAAATCTTTTTAGCTATTAACATCCAATTGTGTAAGTGCCATGAATGTCATTTGTCATTATGACTTACAGGACTTGTCACTTCATTTCAAAATTGAAAGTAGAATATTGACTTACATTTTGAAAATCCCCTTTAAAAAATCATCTTCTTTCTTATGACTGATTCATAGAATCAATAATATGCAGGGTAGTGTCATGAGAGGTTTTCTTTTAAATGAATTTCTAGGGCTCCAATGATTCAAAAAAATCCCATTAAAGTATATTTTAAAAATTAAACTAGACTCACTAAATAACATATCCCTGAATACTTATTAGAAAACAATGTAAAAGAGAAGGTTAAAGAAGATGATGTGTATTTTATTGTTTTTAAAATATTTATATGGTATGAAAATTCAGTGAGTCTCAATATTTTATTCAGAAGATGCTCAGTAAATAAACTATAGCACATGTAAGATTCATTTATACATAGTTGGAAATGATTTATTAATTCCATTTCAATGCCACTGAGGGGCTTGGAGTAGTTCAAAGATCACCATGATATATTAGAAAACTTATATTTTCCTTCACTTATTTCTCTTTTGGAAATTCCATAGGCTTTGCCTCTATATAATAATTTTCATTAGTCCTAATCTCTTTTTCTTTTAAAACAGATTCTGTTATTCTTTTTTATCTTTCATCTACTTCTTTTTGGTAATAGCTTTACTGAGATATAATTCACATATTGTAGATCCTATTAATCTTTCATTACACAGAAGTGAAAGCTGGCCTTATACCAGATGAATATATAATGTAATCAGCAAAGTTTGACATGCAGATTATTTTTGAATTATTGAAACAAAAACCTTTTTTTTTTTGCCAAAGACATACATCTCATTTAAAAATAAAATATGTATTTCTTCCCATAACAAAAATACCAGATGTTAATCTAACTTAATTCAATTAAATAGCCATAATTTCTTTTACTCTTAGCTGATAAATTTCTGAGCCATGCTGATTCATTTTCTATCACTTTCTTACATATTCTTAACCAAAGCAAATGTTCTGATTGTACATTTATATTACAGTCACCATCACTTTATTGCCCTACATTTCTGAATTTTCTGAAGGTTTCATTCTGTCTAAATTTCGAACAGAATACTTTGTTTTCTTCTTCTTTCGATTTAAATTATGGACATGAAAATTGATTGTAAATTACTAATTAAGGAAAGGGGAACAAGTCAAATAACCCTCTGGAAATGTGTGTCCTATGGCCATTATGCTACTAACTGATGCATAATACTCATGGTTTTGTAAATGCCATCGTACCAACAGTCCTTATAATATATTTATAATACAAGCTGTTAGCATTTGAATAGAATGATAGCAATGCTTTATTTTAAATTTTACCCATTTTAATGAAACCCCTCCTTTTTTAGTAATGTCTTAAAAGGTAAAGTCAGGTGCAAATTATTTCCTAAGAGTTGAATTTTGTGTCTATGTAAGGCATTTACCATTCAAGAAGAAAGTGACCACCTGCCAATTATGTAATGCCCTCTCTCAAGTTTCAGAACTCACATGCATTAACAGAATCACATAAAAAAAATGTAATTCTGTGTATAAAGAAACTCAAAAGGTATTTTTCCTTCCACCTTAAATTTGACATATTTTTAAAATCTGGGATGAGGATGCCGTTAAAAAAGAGGAAGCCACAGTTTTTAAAATTCAAGCGTGTGTAGCACAGCAAAATCTATTCTCTTTGCAAACTGGAGTGGTGGATTATTTACATGCAGATCAGCCACACTGGACGGAATTGCTCTCACCTAGAATAGCTTGGGACTTCAAATCACTTTGAAAAGACCAGGCCAGGGCTATAGATTTCTATGGGCCCTTGCTCCTTGATTATATTTATGGTTGGATTCACAAATTTATAAAAATAAGCCAGTTCATTTACTTGGGGCCAAATGGAATACAGATGAAGAAATTTTTATACACTCGATGAAAGAAATGTGTCCAGATGCAATTATTATTTTGAACTTTGAAAGCAAGGTCCACTGCCGCCAATGCCCGTACATGAACCATTGCATTCTCTGCCTTAAAAGCTAAGCTCTTGTTTGAAATGAAATCTAAGGTTCTCCCTTACTTAAAGAAGGCATTCAAATTTTGGGGGTTTTCCTATGTAAAAAACAAACAAAAAAATTTAATATTCATTAGCTAACTAGTGATTTGGAGAAAATAGACCTTTTAAGAGAAAAGAGAAGTGCCAGAGTCTCGGGTTGATTATTAGTGGTAATCTGCTGCGGAGCCTGGAGGAGCAAACTAGTTTTCTGGTGGTAAATAAATGATGATTCTCCTAGGTGTGGGAGGTGAACTGAAATATTTTGATCTGAACATTTAACCAAAAGAGGAATAACATATGTTGCACTGTTGCAGAGAATAAGACTCACAATATTGAATTGTATGAAAAATAAAGGGGACCACCGCTCTCTCTTGGCATGTGGCAATCTTTATTTCTTCCACCAAAGCTTCTATAGGCTCATAACTTAATCAATAAACATGTGACTTAAACCTTGGCCCCAGGCCTTTTACTGCCTGGTACTTATGAGCCTATGGATAACCAGATTAACTCATAACATTTTATTAACATTATCTAAAGCTATCCTTATGGGCTAAAATTTAACTGGTTTAACTGATAACTACTTCACTAAAGTTATTCTTACACTAAGTAATCAAAAACAAAACCACAAAACAAGATTCTGGGGAAATAAGCTGTTTAAATGCTTGACCATCTGGAGGCTGTTAATCATTTTTAGGGAGTAATCTGGACAATCCTGAGATATACAGGTGACTTGCAGCCCTGCCTCCACGAAGCTCTGCCCTAAATCACTTTTATATGATTAGGTTCTAAGGCACATATGGAGTTCTATCCAGGATTTTTTCCTTTCTAACTCACAAAATGGAACCATTTAAAGGTTTACTTACAGGCTTTTTGCCTATAAACATAACAAAAAATAGACATGCAGTTGAAAGACAAGACTTCCACAATGATAAATAATATTTATCACGTAGAGCTGGATATTTATGAAGTTTTATGAACATTAGTTTTGCATATTTTACCCAACATATTAAAGATGGTGGAGCGTGTGCGTGTGTATGTTTAGTTGGGGGGGAAGAGGCATGGACATTATTAATAATCATGACTTTTTTAATTAAATGACTAGAAGAAATCTTTCTAAATTCTATTTCAAAACTGGTTCATTGACTCTCACTCTGAGATTTGATTCACCCACCCCAGTGTTATCATTTGACCAGCTGAAGTGAAAAATATAAGCCTTATGATGGCTACCCTTTCATAATTAATTCGAGTTACAAAAGAGTGTATACCACTCATAAAAATGATAGACATTCTTTGATGCTTTTCTATACTGGGATTCACATTTAATTCTTTAGCGTTAAAAGTAACATCACCTTGAAATTGAAGCAGAAATTTTTTATACATGCTAAGAGATCATTATGAGGTGTCTTAATGGGAAGATTAAAATTTTTCCTTAAGGAAAATGTTTTTCTTACATTTTGTTTCACTATAGCATATTCCGTAGTAGCAGTTTTTATTTATTTTATTATTTTTACCAGTAATCTCAGGAATATATACTCTGAGTCTGTAAGGAGATGTAGAAAGATTGGAACAGGGACAAACCTTTACCCCCAAAGAAAAGCAGGTCAGAGACAATGAACTAATAGGTCTGTCAGGTCCTCACCTGGGGCTAAAGGAACGCATCGCGCAATATTATATTCTGCTAGCCTGTTTGTATGAAGTCAAAATAGAGCAAAGATTTGCAACACACAGAATATCTTAAGTGTTAGTTAAATGGTTCTGTTGCCCTGATTTTTGAAAAGTTAATTCTGTTTCAAGGAGGATCAATTCATTTTGCTTTTTTGATGTATTATACACAGTTCAAACAAATTATACACATTCAATACACATTATTGAATTTTTCACATAATTCTGGAAGTACTCCTGGGTTTCAAATCAGGAAATATTAAAAGTGATTTGCAGCAAAGGAAGTAGCTTTAAATCCTGCTCAATATCATATACTTCTATCACTTTGTTTTTTTGCAAAACTTAATCTCTCTAAGGTTCTACTTTAATTTCAGTTCAATATTTCTCACCTTTTCTTGATTTATAATATATATTGCTAACCTTTTAAAAAATAGTACACATTCATCTCACCCATTTCCCTAATTCCTACGTCTAGACTAAAGGGCAGATTCTTCATATTAACTTAGTTTTGAAAAACTACTTTTGAAAAAGTAAAGTAAATTTATTTTTTCTTGTGACCAGAATGGTTTAGTTTTTCAACCAACCCATCAAATGAACTTTGAAATAACCAGATTCATATTGAACTATTTTTTTAGATGGAAAGTTATAATCAATGAGAATCCAGTAAAATGCATACATAAATCCTTCAAATGTCAAAGGAAAGTATCCAGGCTAAACTGTAGAATATTAAACACTTTTTAAAAAATTTCAATTTAATGGGTACAGGCAATTGCACTAATGTACACAGCTATGATTTAACAATAAAAAAAAAAATTCAATTTAAAGTATCTGCCTTTCTATGGTGCATATTTTTATCTATAATAAAAAAAAAAGAAAGTATCAGCCTTTCATTAGAATTTGCTTAAATGACATAATCTAATCTATTTCTAATTTGGGAGTTGTTTTGATTGGATTATGTAAATTAAAAATTGCCTTTGCAGTTTTGTTCCCGAAGTTCCCTTGCGGTACGTACAATTGCCCATAGTTGGTGGCTTTTGACCGACAAAAGCAGCAGCTGCATTTGATTCAAACTAAAACTGACCTTCTTCAGTCCCTTTGAGAATAAAAGTAAAGGAGAATGGGACAGGAAGAAGCTTCAGAATCTAGATCAGTTTCTGCTACTCATTCTCCAGCCCTTCTTATGTCTCTCCCACCCCTATACAACTTCCCTTATTTTTTTCCAAACTTCTTATTGCCAGATGTTGGAGCTCTTGGGTTGTCTGGTTTGTTTTGCTGCTTAAAAATCAATGATTTTTCATCTGCTCCATATACAGACAACTATTAGAGAATAAGGGCCTTTGGCCTTGAAGGAATCTAAAAATTGAAGTACTGTTTCGAGAATTTCTTTATATTTAATGTCAGCAAATTCTTTCTTTCAAGGCTAGATAGAAGATATTTTAGGCATTACAAATTACAGACCACATGGTCTCTGTTGCAAACTACTCACCTCTCCAGCATTGTTCACTGTAAGTGAACAGAAATGATTGTGTTCCAATAAAACCTTATTCATGGACACTGAAATTTGAATTTCATGTAATTGTCACATGTCATGTAATATTATTCTTCTTTAGATGTTTCCCCAATCATTTAAAAAATGTAAATATCCTTCTTATCTCATGGGCTAACACAAAACAGGTGTCCGGGCAGATTTGGCCTGCGGGTTATCTTTGCCAGCCCCGCTTGGTGGCATCTCTGCCATGGGTCATCCAGCATCGTCATGAACACCTCACTTGACAGGGTGATGACCACATAAGTGAGGACATTCCAGACTGTTCATCTGCATTATTGACAAATATAGTATAAAACCGTATTACACAGCCTATTTTTGATCAAGCAAAAGAATAAGAATATTACAATATTGCAATATTGTAATAGCATGATTATTCTTATTTTCTTAGCAGACCACGTCCTATGTGTATAGATTACTTGTGTTGCAATTACAATATTTACATTTTGAATACTCCCTTTGTCATATAACACTACAGCATAAGTGTTTTCCACATATGGAATGTGTGACTAAAGAAACTTCATTTGAGTGGTCATCTCTGGTCATTTTTTGGCTTTTACCAAATTTTGGACATTTAGGTTGGTTTCATTTGTTTTACTAGATAATTGCCTTTATACATATCATTAAATTTCCCAGGTTTATGTTTATTCCTTTGGGAAGATTTCTGGAAGTTGGATTGCTAATTCTGAGTGCATAATCATCAGAACTGGTGCTGAGTTTAAAAGGTGTTTATTTTAATGGGGATGATACGCATTAAGCCCTTTATTCGGGGCAAGCAACACGCTAAGTGCTTTAAATGTAGGGGCTCATGACAAATTCTGTGAAATAAATGTCATCATCCCCACTTATGGAAGTAAAAACATGACTGGTATTAACAAAGTCCACATTAGTACTTAGGTCTGTCTGACCCCAAAGCCAGTGTAGGAGCATTTTCTTGCTCCTTAGCAACTTATGTATTTACGATGCCCCTGTACCCACATGAGTGAATGCTATTTTATTTTGCTCTCTTTCTCTTCCTTTGCCAGATGAATTTCTCCATAGCCTTTAATTCTTACTTTAATGTTAAATATTCCATGAATTCTTCCTCAGACTCAGTAGGGCGGAATCTATTTGTCATTCCTCTGCGTTGCCCCCACATTGGGAGTACGGGCTTATGGTAGCATGGTATTTTTAGCTTCTTGAGGAAGGTACTGTGTGTGTTTCTCCTGTGCCCCCTGAATTGTCTCAAAGCTTTGCACAAAGTCAGAGACCAAGAATGTCCACTGAACATAACTCTGGTGGATCAGTATCTGCTTTAGGTACAAATCCTTTCTCTCTGCTATAAGGAAAGATCTGGTAAATCCAGGCCTCCGTTCTTGCCCTTGTTTTTTCATCTTTGCTCTTTTTTCAGTTACTTACATCACCTCTTGCCACGTCACTGCCCTGATAGCATGTTCTGCTTCCCTCAGGATGTGTAATGGCCTAGCTCCCTCGGGAGCAGCTAGCAGGTGGCTGATCGAGGTCTCTATTCTCACCTACTTAAGAAGCCCAGATAGCAGGTTAGAGCTGCTGGTATAGAAATTAGAACACTTAGCAGAGTATTTCTGGCAGATTATTTCTTGCTGAGACATCCTAAAATAATAACAGTTGTAAACAGAGTCAGAATTGATCTGAAAGGTTTGTGATAGATATTTTAATGTTGAGGTTCCAATAATAAGAATTTTCCCTGTGTAGAAATCACATATCTATCATCATTGTTTTATTTATTTATCTATTTATTTGCAATTTTTGGCCAGGATTGGGTTTGAACCCCCCAACTTCAGCATATAGGGCCGACACTCTACTCCGTTGAGCCACAGGCACTGCCCTATCATCATTGTTTTTAATCTGTTCCATTGCTGTCATCTTAGCCTCCTCATTGTCTGTGTCAGCATCAGGATCTTGTAGAATTTTAAGTCGCCTCTTAGGCCATTAAATCAGGGAGGCTGCATCATCATTGTTAGTGCTGTTTAGATAGTATTTTTAATTTCTTTACATGTTGTGGATAGTTTCTTATTAACTCTCTCTTGCCTTTTTATCCTACACATCACATAAGATGTGATTGAGAAAAAGAGGATAAAAATCATGCCCAAATAATATAGAAATTGAATAATGTAATGGTAAATGTTAACTGTTAACAATTCAGCATTGTTCCAGAAAAATTGAATTGAAATAAATTACAACCCAAACAATTCTACTATCCTGTTTTGTCAGTTATTTAGTAGTCATATATATATAGCTATGTTTTAATAATTTTCTTCAAATCATAGAATACTGTAAGTATGAACTTCAGCACATCAGTATTATGTACAGATTTCAATTTCTACAATTTCTGAAATTAGAACCTATCATCTCTGAAACATCTTCATATTTTATAGTCCTCTATGGCTAACATGAAAAAGATCTTTGTATAAAACTACCCATTACCCTCAATTAGTATACTATAAAAATAAGCATTTGTAGTAGTAAAATACAGTCTTAATTTAGAATATAATCTTAAAAAGAGAATACTATTTTTGTTTGTTTGTTTGTTTTGAGCCAGATTCTTGCTTTGTTGCCCAGACTAGAATGCCATGGCGTCAGCCTAGCTCACAGCAACTGTAAACTCTTGGGTTCAAGGGAACCTTCTCTCTCCACCTTCTGAGTAGCTGGGACTACAGGTGTGCACCATGATGCTAGCTAATTTTTCTTTCTTTCTTTTCTTCTTCTTTTTTCTTTCTTTCTTTTTTTTGGGGGAGGTGGGGTGGGGAGCAGAACCATGGTTTTGCCCTGGCTCAGGCTGGTCTCAAACTCCTGAGCTCAAGGGATCCTCCTACCTGAGCCTCTCAGAGTACTAGGATCACAGGCATGAATTACCATTCCTGAACAGAGAATACTATTTTTATTTGGTGCAGGTTTTTCTTTAAAAACTTATTAGTCAATTTATAATTGGATAAGACAGTCTTAAGTTGAATTAAATGCCATAGCTTTGATCTTTAACACATACAAATTAACTCTTTCTTAATAACTGGATGATATATGTACGTTAATGAGAAGGTTACATAATGCAATTTAACTAACTTCTGCTTACCTCAATGCTGAACAAAACTGAATTTATAAGGGAGTCAGGGGAAAAATTGCTCTGCTATTAAGCACAGTAATGATTTTGAATAATGAATATTGGAATGTTATTATAGAATAAAGCCACAAGCTACCATGTGTCTTGTTGCTAAGTTATTTAAAATGCTGCCTGATAATTATATACTTGTTTTAAGTCTACATCTGTACATGTTAAAACTAGAATCACAATTTCTAATCAGCACCAATTTTTTCCTTCTTGGTTGGGTGGGAGGAGAATGTTCATGATAGAAAATCTGTTTTCCAGTTAGAATGCTAAAAGTGGAATTATATTTAAATTAATAGATGTTTGTTTGGGGCAAGTGTTACCCAAGGGCAAAGATGACTGAGGAAATTTTAGATGTATGTTAAAGTGAGACTGTGATGATTAATGGAAATGTTACTGTGCTACATTCTGTGGTAAGAATTAAGGGAAGAAATACATTTTTATCATTAAGAAAACAAAATATTTGAATTGCATATTTAACACTTCATTAAATATGTAGATTGCTGTGAAATCTGGTGAGAAAGTTAAGGATAGTGAGATACCGTAAGCCATCACCCCCCCATGTGTTCGTTTGTTCCACACATGATAAAGGGAGACAAATTACAAAAGAGCCAAATAAGAGCCAGAGTTAGATGGAAATGAAAAAAAAAAAAAAAAAAAGAAAGAAAGAAAAAGGAAAATGGGACATTGAAAATACGAGCAGACTATTAGGAATATATTGCTTCAAAGGTAAATTAACCCCCCTCAAATACAAAATATTATTTCAATATACTGTATGTGAAATAATGTCAGCTGCATTTAAAAGTAAAAATTATCTTCAATATTATATCCCGTGCCAGAAGAAGTGACAGGTAACCACTTCTTTCTTGTGTTCCTGCCCCAGACACATGTTTGTTCTTGTTCTTTTCCCATTTAGATGCAGGAGCAGTCAGACAACCTCTACCTCAGATACATTATGTAAATTTCCAATCATATGCATGTAGTCAGTGGTTTAGATTGAAATTCATGGCTTGAACTAGGCCCAGAGGCTCATGCCTGTAATCCTGGCACTCTGGGAGGCTGAGGCAGGAGGATCCCTTGAGCTCGGGAGTTCAGGACCAGCCTGAGCAAGAGCAGGAACCCCATCTCTAGTGAAAATAGGAAAACTAGCTGGGCATTGTGTTGGGTGCCTATAATTCCAGCTACTTGGGAGGCTGAGGCATGATGACTCTACTCAGGGCAACAGATTGAGATTTTGTCTAAATAAATAAATAAATAAATAAATAAATAAGAAAAAAATTCATGACTCCTATGTCTCTATTCCCCAAGAGTATTTTATATACTAAAATAATACTTATAAATTTATGTTTAATGTTTTGAAAGAAAAAACTGTTTTTATTTTGCACCATTTTCTCATTTTAAAAATATAATACAATATATGATATATAATATAATATCATATAATTAATGTGTATTAACTGAGCATCTATTAGGGCTTGATGCTGTGGTTAATGGTTTTACATGTTCATTTGTTATAATATTAATGATAAATCTGTGCTTGGTACAATTTGGTTGATGGAAAAAATCTGCAAACAAGATGCATTCAGTGACTTGCCTTGAGTTTTAGGCCTACTCTGATTCTATAAATCTCATTCTGTACCTAATTCCACTATTAATGAAAAATCATTTCATATTTATAGAGTGATTTACTGGATGTTTGAGGAACCACTCTGTGCAGAAAGAGAACACAGTTCAAGACCCTCTTCTAAATTCCTCACAATCATCTTATGTTCTGGAAGTAATAAGTGAACTTAGGCAATTGTTCTTCCTCTGATTGTTTTCATCCAATTGCTATATGAGTTTTAAGGAGCTGAACGATTGATTTCAAACTTTTCAGCTTTCAGGCTGACTTAGGTATACGTTAAATCTGAGAGATTGCTTGTGAAACGGCAGGCTTGTGGTCCCAGTGCTTCTGACTGCTCAAGGGAATGACGCTCAGCACGGATTTTACTCTAATAGATGTAGAAATAAAAATAGAGGCACTTATAGCGATCATACCATTAATAAACTTTTTAAAATTTTCCTCCAGACTTGTGATGTCTGATAGGTAAGTAAGCAAATACGTTGTAATCTTTCAAAAAGTGAACCAGAATTAATGTAGTCGCATAGATAATAATCTCATAATCACATCTCCTCTCATAATTGCACTTCTTCATGTCTGTGAGAAACTGTTGTTTTAATGGACAACACAGACTTTCATTAAGATATAGATTTGTTCAGCTGGTTCTCCCTTATTTCTGTAAAATTCAGTAGTCTAGACAAACTTTATCTTGGAAAACACGTCGTCAACACGGTTGACCATATTGGCTTTGTTCTGCCATTAAGACATCAGACTGGAGCCTTTAGCCATCAGAATCAATTCAGGCTTTAATTAAAGTGCCCGATGGTCTGACCTCAGGAGGGGATGTTACAGGACTTCTCAGGCAGTCGCCTGATGGTTATTGTCGAAGCAGAGAGAAGAAAAGGAAAATCTATTGAAACCTGTTATTGTAAAAGCCCTATTTCAAGTATTCCCCTTGTTTTGCAAATAGCTCATTCTGATCTTTGGCTCCCCTAAAATTATTTTTAAAAGAATTTTATCTCCTTTTTATGTGCACATCTTTGCAAAATGGCCCTTCTTTTGTCCTCAGTATTCAGTCATTTTCTTTTCTTTTTTATTTATTTTTTTTTTTATTGTTAAATCATAGCTGTGTACATTAGTGCAATCAAGGGGTACAATGTGCTGGTTTCATATACAATCTGAAATATTCTCATCAAACTGTTCAACGTAGCCTTCATGGCATTTTCTTAGTTATTGTATG
>CAUYPK010094631.1:0-31398 GCA_963574355.1 Loris lydekkerianus
GGGGGTTTATTGTTTTTGGGCGTGGGCCCATATTTTGGAGGGGGTGGTGTAAAACCCCTCCCCATCCAAAAAAAAAAATGCAAAAAAAAAAAAAAAAAAAAAGAGAGAGAGAGAAAAGAACCTTTCCAGCCCCAGAAAAAAAAAAAAAAAACAAAAACATAAACAAAAAAAAAAAAACTGCAAAAAAAAAAAAAAAGAGAGAGAGAAAATAACCTTTCCTGATGGGTCCAACCTGTGGTCCACACGTAGACTATTTGAGGACTGTTTTATTTGGGGTGTCAGGTAAGGTGAAATTATGCACAAATCCTTTTTTTTTTTTTTTTCTTTTTCTCATCTGCTTTCCTTACAGTTCATGTATTTAGTACGTGGCCCAAGACAACTCTTCTTCCAATGTACTGCATGAAAAAAAATAAAGGTTGCACACCCCTGTAAGTTAGGCAATAACCTCCCTACTTCAGTCAAAAATTAAGAGTGGCTCCCCTCACCCCTATGGCAGAAAAGACCAAGTACACAACCCAGATTTCTAGCTATCCTGGACTGCAATGAGAATTGACACCCTGCCCCATCCGGGTGGTGTCAGAGAAGGCCATGTGTAGAGCCAGAGCATATAAAAGGCAGAAAAAAAGTCTCTACTGTCATTCCTGCCCCTGATCCCTGAATCAGAAGAGACTAAGTGGAGAGCTAGACTTTTATCCTTCTCTGACAGTAACAAGGGCTCTCCACCTTTCCTCTCTGAGATCCTTTTAAAGGAGAACTAGTGGAAACTCAAAGCTTATCCTCTTAAGTTAGTTTTAAGACTTTCACCTCTCATGTATGGACAGAGCCAAGGAAAGAACAGAACATTGCCCCTTTCAAAGTAACAGGTGGTCCCATCCCTTCCCCTGAAAGAATGGTTTCAAAGAAAGCTAGCTAAAATAGGTTTAAATAAGATCTATAGCCTTCTAACATAATCCCTACAATGGCCAGGTTTCAATAGAAAATCACTCGCCACATCAAGTTCCCCTTTCAAAACCATTTTACAAACTAAATTGACTACATTGTTGTTATTTAGTCCTGTTCTTTCTCCTTTTCTAATGTTCCGAAAGCCAGGATTTTCAACAGGATAAAAACAGCCCAAAGGTTTGAAAGGAATGCTAACGTGACTAATAAAATAAAACTTGAAGCCAGACTCCAGAAAACTTACTCTGAAAAACTTTCCCTTTTGGCTTGTTACTCAAACATGGCCTGGGTCCCTGACATTAACACCTCACTTGCCCCCTGATGTAGGAGCAGAGACCACCAGGGACAGGTTCATCTCAGAGAGGCAATTAAGCCTGATTTTAAGCCCCTGGTGAGCAATATTTTCAGAGAAAGATCTTTCTTAAAAGGGAGAAATGTAAAAGTTGATTATATGAACTGGGTCGCTTTTATCATATCCAACTGAGTCAGAGCTGAGAGGTGGAGGGAAAAAAACACAGGGGGCACAGAGCCATACATCCAAGAATTGAACATTCTGCCATCGTAGTTGCCGAAACTGCCTCCTGCAAATGCAAGACCAGTTGTACCTAGTAGCAGCTGAAATGACCTGTGTGGCTCCTCACATTAGTTTTCCTTACTTCAATCACTCACCAATCAGAGATTGTCAGCTCCCGAAAGCTTTTCTTTTTTCTTATATATATATATATTTTTTTTCTTTATTAAATCATAGCTGTGTACATTAATACGATCATGGGGCACCATACACTGGGTTTATAGTCCATTTGACACATTTTCATCACACTGGTTAACATAGACTTCCTGGCATTTTCTTAGTTAATGTGTTAAAGACATTTACATTCTACATTTACTAAGTTTCACATATACCCTTGTAAGATGCACCGCAGGTGTAATCCCACCAA
Source organism: Loris lydekkerianus (assembly GCA_963574355.1). NCBI lineage: Eukaryota > Metazoa > Chordata > Mammalia > Primates > Lorisidae > Loris > Loris lydekkerianus. The sequence continues at coordinate 1,878 of CAUYPK010094631.1, forward strand.
TCACTCTTCCTCTGCCCATCCTCCCCCCTCCCTCCCCTCCCTCTCCCCCTCACATGAAAGTTATAACCCAGTGATCTTCATTCTTAATCTTTCAACCTGTGAACTCTTCCTATTCATGTAAATTCTCATTTCTACACAGTTTTTATAAATCCTCATTTCTGCACAGTCCCATTAGCCAAAGAATTGCCTCATGCATTTCTGCACTCTTTGCCTTCTGCACATCTTAATAGCATGTTGTAAGTGTTTATTTCTGTATATCTGATTCTATCATTAGAAAATGTACTACTAGAGATTAGAATCCTACTAATTTCTAACTTCAGTTTATACCATGTGTCCTGGATCACAATTGTTGTTCAGTAAGTGTCTTCCAAATATAGTCATGTCCCCCATAATATGTCAGTCAATAATTGAATGCATGTATGATGGTGGTCTCATAAGATTATTATACAAAGTTGAAGAATTCTTATTGCCTAGAGATGTCAAGCTATTGTAAGATACTACAATGAATTATTCACATGTTGTGGTGTTGCTAGTATAAAAAACCCTACTGTGCTGCCAGTTCCAGCACATACAATTTTGTCCAGTACAAAATATTTGATAATTATTATAAATGACTGTGTTACTGATTCACATATTTACTATATTCCTTATTATTTTACTTATTATCATTAATTTAGAGTATACTACTTCTATTTATTAAAAAAAAAAAAAAGTTAACTATAAAAGAGCATGAGGCAGGGCCTTTAGGAAATACACCAGAAGAAGGCATTGTTATTGTAGATATTGACAGCTCCATGGTTGTTACTGGCCCTGAAGAGGTTCTAGTGAGAAATTATAATGAAAGTGGAAGACAGTGATATTGATGATCCTGACCTGTGTAGGCCGAGGCTAATGTGCATGTTTCTATTTTAGCTTGTCATAAAATACATTAAAAGTAAAAAAACAAAGTTAAAAGCTCATATAATAAAGATACAAAAATCTTGTGTTGCAAAGAAATCATCCTTTAAGGATCAAGGCTAGGTTTGTTAATGGGGTAGCATTCCCTTTTTAGCAGTTATACAATAAAATATTAGCATGTTTTAAAATTAAATAATTAAAATAATATAGAGATAATAATATATATAAACCATATTAAATTTATAAAAAACAAAAATAACTTTTAAAAATTAATTTTCCATTAGTGAATGATCTCTGGGACTAGTTAAGGGAGACTTTCTCATATGTTTTTAATAATTGCAAATTTTGTTGATTGTATAATACTTATTTTGTATGGGACAAAAAAAATGTATCTTCCCAACACTCTCTATTGGCTTTCTATTTCTGTATAATACATCACCACAGAGTCTGTAGCTTAAAAAAACACACATCATTATCTCACAATTATGATTCACATGTCTAGGTACCACTTAGCTGGATCCTTTGCTAAAGGTCTCAAAAGAGACCTCCTCATCAGGAGACTTGAATAGAAAAAGAGCCTGGTCACTCAGTTTGTTGGCAAAATTAGCTTCATTCAGTTCTACGAGTGGGGATCATGGACTAAACTTTTAGAGGCTGCCAGTGAGCCTCATTATATGCCTTTATGCTTCTTCAGCATCTGCAAGGGAGTAAGTCTCTCTGAAGAGAGTATTAGCAATGTTGTCTCTTATACCATGTGATAAGCTAGAGTGACAGCCCATCATGGTTGCCATATTGTATTGGTTAAAACAAATTCATAGGTCCTGTCGGCACTCAAGGAGAAAGGATTGCACAAAAGTGTGAACATCAGGAGGTGGGTCCACAAGGGATCATTAAGAGTCTTTTCATCATTCATCTTATAGAATAGATCACCATTTTATTATAAAGAGGCTGAGGACACCAGATGAGATATCACCTGCCTGAAGTTCCGCCCCTGGTAATTGTCAGAGCTGGGATTCTAACACAAGCTCTCTTGATTATAGAGCAATTTCTTTAACCTTTTTACATGCTTTATCTCTTCAATGTAAAATGCTATAAGGGATTATTTTACATGATCTGAGTCTCCATTTGCACTCCTAAAAGTGGTTAGACACAGAGCTAGTCTTAAATGGAATGAGATGGAACCTATGTTTGAGAAAATCTGGAGAATTCTCTGCCATGTTCAGCAGCAGGTTTGGCAGTGAATATATACTACGTTGCAAACAACACAAGAATATTAATACTACTGGCTAGAAAGACAGAGATTCTTAAGTTTAGATAACATAGTATAGTATACACAGGAAAGTAACAAATAATATTTTGGGGTCTTGGAAGATTTTAGGTCCTCTCTGTGAAGGCAAACTTTAAACTTACTGTTCTCCATAGGGTTAGGACGAGACATGATAAACTCACAAAGTATTTATATATATATGTCCTTTTAAGGAAACTCACTAGTGGAACCAAAAATTATCCCTGAATTGAGGATTCCTTGGCAGCTATTTGAGACTGAGTTAGTTTAGAAGGGGACGCTCTATTTGGACCAACAATGGATTTTCCCAGAGTAAAAGACAACAGCAATAAGACAGATGTGAAAATTTGGAATAGAGTTAACACTGATTGATCATGAACGAATTAATGATGATTTTAAAATAACAAAGATAGTTATTAAACATCTGTGTGTTTCCTGATTGGATGGAATAATTTTAAAAACAGAAACCGAAAGACCGGAACAAGACTTAGGAAATCAAAATTCAAATCTAGATTCAAAACAATGGCACTTATTCCTAATTGATTTAAGGAAAACCACTTACATTCTCTCTTCCTTCTGTTTTATTATCTATCAAAATAAAATGATAATACTTTTTCCAGGCTCTGCTGTGGGAATGAAAATATGAATATGAAAACTTTTGTGGCTAGCACTGTAAAATTATTATTGGTAGCAGAAGGCAAATATTTTTACACAGTTTCTTTAGTCTTCATATATTAAATGCTAATAATTTAGGGGATAAACTTATATTTTAAAAATCAACCCTAATTTATATATTTAATATAATCTAACTTTTCAACTATATACAAACATTGAAAATGAATAAGTGATTTAACATTGCAGGCTATTTTAAAGAGAAAATTTGGGTCTCATTGCTAAAGGCATCACAAGTCATTCTTGAAATAGGTCTTTTCCTCATTTAACTTAATTGGAAAGATTACGACTTTTTACTTTCCAGGTGTGATTTGATGCCTTCAGACATCTTCTCTCTGTTCACATTCCAATTAAATTAAATTAAATTGTTCCTATGGCTACAATTAACTCATTTGGTTTACAGCAAGAAACTCATTATTATATCAGCAGGCTAAGAATCCAGGTGCTTTTTCCTTTTGCCTGATTTCTTTCCACTTTCCAAATGTTAATTCCAGAGAGTTAAAAGGAAAAGTTTATTCTGCAAGGCTTTCGATTGCACCGTGCAGAGCTTGAAGCAGCGCGTGAAGAATGAAATGGTTAAAAGCGCTGGCATCTACCCATCTCTGTAAGCAGAAGGAAGGATGAAAGGAATACAAAATGAGGAGGAAGAGGGAAGGCAGTGACTAGTCCAGGCAACCTCCTTCTCAAGAAACAGACTGTGGCAATACTTAAATGAAAGATTTAAGTTCTTTGCTCCAGGTTACACAACAAATCTGTAATAAACCCTAGGAAACTTCAGGAGCTCTCAACTCCTGTTCCTAGTCTTGAAATGAGACAGTGCTTTTTATTTCAGCATTATACTACCTGGCCAGAACCCACACTATTGTGCAAAGCAAAGGGAGATGGGTATTTCTGGGGGGTTTTGTTTGTTTGTTTGTGTGTGTGTGTGTGTGTGTGTGTAGTAATGAGGTTTTTTTTTTTTTCTCTTTTTTAATTTTTTGTTCTCACCCTATGGAGTGTACATAAATCTACACACCACTTTGTTGTTCAGGACAGTTCAATGAATCCTACCACACACATACAGAAAATATTTAGTGATATGGAGAATGGTTAACCTTTGTTTAGCTGTAAGACTTCATTTCTCCCAGACTTTTGAGTTGAGTGTAGACAGCGGTTCTCAACCTGTGGGTCACAACCTCTTTGTAACAATGAAAATACATCCTGCATATCAGATATTTACATTATGATTCATAACAGTAGTGAAATTACAGTTATGAAGTAGCAACGAATATTATTTTATGGTTGGGGGTCACCACAACATGAGGAACTGTATTAAAGGGTCACAGAATTAGGGAGGTTGAGAACCACTGATTTAGAAGAACAAATTTGGCTTACTGTATGGTTTAACCTATTTTTTTCCAACTACATATGAAAGCCAGTGTGATTGGTTAAAATGAAGAAAAAGTAAGCAATCAAGATATCTGGCTTTGTATCTCAAGAATATGAATAGCATCTTCTTTTGTTTTTCATTAGTTAATGAATCTCTCTATTTTCGGTGGCTTCTAATATCCAATTAGAATACATTGCAGAAATTTTGATAATCTTCCATCTGATGTGATGACACATTTAACAATGAAGAACTTCTAATGGTCTACAAAAGGCTTTTATTTCTAATTGAGCTACTTTGCTTTAGATTTTCATGTTTTGTACTGTTCTGCTGCTCTAAAAGTATACCAATGGAAGTATACATTTTTAAAGTCAATTTTAGTTTTATTTTAAAAAATATACAACTTTGGATATGACAGATAAAAAATATATACAACTTTGAAAATGACAAATAAAAAAAAAATACTAAAGTGGGCGAGCAAAACTGAAACCCTTGATTAGCATAGGTCTGAAGGCGTACAGGAGTAGCTGGTGCCCATATGCTTCTGCAGAATGAGCAATGAAATTGCACCAAAATAGTCAGGGAGCTGGAACCTAAATTGCTGCTTGAAAACAGGGACTGATGTAGGAATCTCCCAGATTCCATAGGGAAAATAAATGATGGGGCAATAAAGCCTGGGAGGTAAGAAAACGTGAACACAAACTTGAGACCAGAACCTGAACTAATTCTGTTGCCAGTGATGCTTTCTCTTTTATTTTCAATATTACCTCTATTATTTATGTTCTTCATGAATGATATTGTTTACTCTTAATTTTTAGTATCTTCTCAATATTGACAAGTTCAAAATTATATCTCTATACCCCAATTATTTGCTGAAATTCATCCAAGTTTCCAAACCTAGTAGATTATCTCTATCCGGAGGCCCCTTAGACTTTTAATTCAATGTTTGTAGACTTTTACTGGAAACAAAAGATTAGAGACTTCCAGCTATTGAGTTCAAAAATATATTACATGATGAATTAAGCTGTGATGCAAATTGTCAACAGGTAGTTATTGCATACTCATCAAACAACCCTGGAGTATTGTTTTATATAAATTGACAGATTTAAAGCTCAAATCTAAACTTTTTTAAATTTTAATATTTTCCTATAGTAAGATTATTTTATAACTAGCAATTTTTGTATGTAGTTTAGTAAGAAGGTTTTGAGATAGACTGTGTCATGGTTCATTATTTCACTTCCAAGAAACACAGTTGATCATCCTCTCTGATTACCCAAAAAATACATAAACTTTTGTTCTTTAAAAGATCCATATTGGAAGATTTACAAATGGCTTTTAAATTCTGGCATCTGCACAGCTTTGGGTGAGGACTTCCTTTTGTGTCACAACATTGTGGAGAAGTGGAATGGGAAGCATACATGTGCTAAGAGGTAGGGGACCCAGGAGGCTCAGGGAAATAATATAATTAGTTATCAGGAAAGTTCAAATTAAAACTTCAAAGACACAACTGTGCATAATGCAATGGTCATAATCCAAATACCTGACAATTCAAAGTGTTGACAAGGATGTGAATAAATTAGACTCTTCATTCATTGCTGGTTGAAATATAATACAATTTCTGCTATAGCAACACAAAATAGACTAAGCTAATTGTCATTTTCTTTAAAAAAAAATTAAACATATGCTCATCATATGACTCAGCAACTTCACTTCTAGGTACTTACCCCAAACAATTACAAATATATGTTTAAATGAAGACTTGTATTCAAATGTTAACAGCTGAATAATAAAAGCTAAACATTGGAAATATTCCAAATGTCTGTGATCATGATTATAATGTATTATTTTTCTACTATATTCTTTTGGCTTTTTATATCATGACAATATTTCAAATTTATTTTTAAAATATAATATTATCTTTCCCACAGAAGAAACCACACCAAATATTGACAACTCTTTTTAACAAGAATAAAAAATAGTCAACATCTATTCCTGTTAGAGAGTTAGCAAGGGTGTCTCCTTATAAAGAGGTTCTTAATCTAGAGGGGGCTTAAGTTTATCCTTAATTAAAGGGTTCTTAATTAAAGGGGCTTGAGTTTGTCCACAATATGGCTGACAGTTATGCATATTTTATAAATATACATGTATATTTTTCTGGAAGTACAGCTGGCTCTTTATATCCATGGAAGTAAGTTTGTCCCTTCCACATCAACAAACCACAGATAAAAAATGTTCAGAAAAAAGTATGGTTGCTACCATACGGAGAATGCAAAGGCTTGTTTTTCTTGTAGTTATTCACTAAACAATATAGTATAACAACTATTTATATAATATTTATATTATTTTATGTATTAGAAGTAATCTAACATGGTTTAAGTATATAGAGGATGTGCATAGTTTATATGCAAATACTGTCGGATTTTATTTATTTGTTTATTTCAGACAGAGTCTTACTACGTCACCCTTGGTAGAATGCTGTCACATCATAGCTCATAGCAACCTCCAGCTCTAGAGCTTAACCAATTCTCTTGCCTCAGACTCTCAAGTAGAGAGGCTGGGCCTACCTGTGCCCACCACAACACCCACCTATTTTTCAGTTGCATTTGCCATTGTTGTTTTAATAGGCCCAGGTCTGGCTCTAACCTGCCAGCTTCAGTATATGTGGCTGACACCTACTCCCTGAGCTATAGGCACTGAACCAATACTGTAGGATTTTACACAGGGTCCTTGAGCATCTGTGAAGTCTTTTCTTTCTGTTTATTAAAATTATCCTTCACTTGATTATGTTTCTCCTGTATTTCATCTCATTCATTAGTAGTTATCTACTAAACAATGGTAGTATACACAATAACATTTATTCAAATATTATTTATTAGCAAGACACATCATTTCATCATCATTAACAGTTTTTTAATGGGCCAAACATGAGAGCAACTCACAACTAGAAGTGAAATCAGGGACATGTTAGTCCAAGTTTGTGGGGTTAATCCCATGAAGAAAATGGCAGTGTACAGGTGGATTACATGATTTTTTGGAGGAAAACATCACTGATAGAGGCCAGTAAGAAGCAGAAATGATAAAAACATTGGAAAAATTAGTCAAATTGTGTGCCAAAATTATTGGCTTACTGTGAGAACTATAGGAGACCAAGTAAACATGGCTAGACAAACAGGAAAATCTTAACTGAAAATCTTGGCATGAGAAAGATGAGTGCAAAAATATTCCCAATGGAGTCCACCGATGAACAAAAGCAGAGGAGTCAAAGTTTTTCAAGACCTTTTGGAGAGGATGATGATGTTTTGGGCTATGTTATCACTGGTAATGAAACATGGGTGTACTATACAACCGTGGAACAAGGTGTCAAAGTGCACAGTGGAAGTCAGCCAGTTCTCCATGACCAAAAAAGTTCCCTCCAGTACAAATCAGGAGTCAAAACTATGTTGCTAACCTTTTCTGATGTCAGAGGGGTTGTTGGTGAACTTTATATTGAAACCTCGTATGTATATCGAAACATCATTCTATACACTTTAAATAAAGATGACTATATATGTACATACACACATATACACACAAATAAAGTCTACAATGAACATTGATATGTTCTTCCTGAGTGGAAAGTTACTTAAATTGTTCTTACTGTAAAGATGAGCACAAACTTTGGAGCTTGACTGCTGTTTTTCCCTCTGCAAGATTTAGCACAAACTTTAGTTAAAAATTAAATTAAATTAAATTAAATTAAAATAAAAACAACTGCCAGGCAATTGGTAATGATTATTTTATTTAGCATTTTTAAATCTCTGTTCAATAATGATTAAAAATATATGTGAAAGTTTAATATGAAGGTAGCTTTGGGATATAATATATATGACAGTGTGTCTTTTTTATTTTTACAACACATTTGTTTTTAAGCACATCTTTTAATAAAAATTTGGAGCCCTTTGATACCAGGCTTTCTCTTAAGCATTATTGCTCTAATTCTTTTATGAAACTTGTTGATGTGCTTAACGTTCTTTTTTCCTGCAGTGCACATTACAAGTGGTTCATGTCTATTTTGTTTATTTGAATTAAAGAAGAAATGTGCAGGAAAATCATCACCCAAGCCATAAGGTCATGAGAGTTGACATCGTCTCTACAATTGGGATAATTCTGACAGTACAGGGGTTGTTTATATCCTCTAGCTCTCTACTTCACTTGGTTTCCAAAGTCTATAATTATTTTTGTAAGTATTTTTTAAAAGACACTATCTAGTACCACAAATAATATTCACTTAATTCTATAACAAATCAAGGATAGAGGAAATTTCAAAATTTATCTTTAGTTAATTATTTAAAATAAATATGCTTTGGTTCACTCTTCTTCTAAGAAAACTGTCATATAAAAAATGGCGATCATTCATACATATTGATGTATGTTTCACCCAATTAGGGTTATGAGAAAAATAAAATTATAAATCCTCTTTCACTTTTTTCTTATTGCCGTAGCATAGACCAATTTATGTTAACACAGACCACATTTTAAAGTGGTGGACTAGTGACTTCCAGATAAACTATCTTGCAAAGATTTGGTAATCAACCATTTTTTTTTACCATGAAGATATTTTTGTAACATTGACAATGAATATTGTCTATTACTTGAAGTGGAAAGATTTAAAATAGTTACCTGCAATATACACAGGCTAGGCTCCACTTTTCAAGACTGGTATTTACTTATTGACACAGAAATTCATATTTATTTCCAGTAATATTTCGGCCTACTTATTTGTGTACAAGGGTACAAAATCGTGCTGTGAAAAGTTAACGTGTTTTCTGGAATGCTCATTTTTAAAAGGCATGCTGCAAATCATAAAGAATAAGGATAGAGCCTAAAGGTGTATCTATGGCAGTGGGAGAAGTGGGAGTAATTGTTATTCATATAATTATTATGGCCTTTTGAGGCATGATATGAATCTGATTCTATGTATCCCATGTGTGCCTACAAAGCCACTCTATGCCAATAGCCATGGCTGAACAAATATTTATTAAAGGCATAACGAAATTTATGCATAGAAAAAAGCATTAGCATGTCGAGCCCTAAGGATTTATCTAATACTAATATAATTATGTTCAAAGCTGCTACCATCATATTTTGAAGCTACAATAGAAAACTTAACCAGTTCCCCCTATTTTGAAGTTACATTTCGTATCACAACATTCCAAGAAATGAAGAGTTCTCTATGTCCCAGCTTCTTTTTCAGAAAAGTACTGGATAAAAGAGGGTCGTTTTCAGGTGCAATCATATGTACATCTTTAAACCAATCGTTGTGGCCAGGAAAGCAGACTATGTAAAAAGATAGAATCACCCATTTATATTTCCTAATAGAGTGAGGGTTCTGGATTGAGGAGAAGCTTCCCAAGGATAACAGTATTAGATTAGATATCAGTCCTGGGACACCAGCTCCAATTTTGTATATTGTATAGATTAAAAGCATTTGTGCTTCAACGATGGTGGAAATTTACTGATATTTTTCCCTGTCCTTTACCCAATATCTTGTGGAGAAAGGCAAAACAATATTCATGTTTGAATGGATTAAACAGGCAAAAGTACATACTTCATTTGTATGATTAAAGCTGGTTTTCCTATTTGTATTCTCATTACCATTTTGCATTAATATATCTAAAATACAGTCTTTTGTCCATATTATTTCCTTTGCTCAGAGTAAATCCAGTGATTCTCTGTGGGTTAAAAGTCCTAACCCCAGAGGTATATTGGAATATCAGGATAGGGTAAAAACATTTGCAAACTGAACACCTGACCTGGTCCAGTTTGGTACTTTCCCCTCTCATACACTATTGAATGCAGAGCTTCTCTTCAAATTTTGCCCTCATAGTCTTTTTTCCAGAAATCTTCTGGGCCACTGTCAACATGTCCCTCTTATAAGATCCATATCATTCGCCAGGCTTTATATAGCAGCACACTTTGTGTACCAGTTGGAAAACTCCTGAGAAGCAGGTTTCCTGTATAATCAGGCCTGACGCAGCATAGCCACCCAATAAATTCTTCAAAATCAGATAATCGTCTCTATCATGAAACTTTCCTCATTACTGCTGCCTCCTATTGTAATGCATGTTACAACTTCAATTCTTCAACATAGGTTAGTCTTTTGGCAAGATGAAATTTCAGCTCCTTCAGGGAAGCATCTAGTAAAATTAATTTTGATGTGCTTCAGATTAAGTGCTACCAGTAGCTAGGGTACTGCTAAAAGCCATACATATTTGGAAGAGAAAGTTCACTCTCTGTCTATGTGAGATCAACTGTTGCAAAAATGGGAAGTCTTTGTGTATCTTTGGAAAGGCATAGCATATAATTGTGCGAATAAAATGTTTTCTTTCAAAAAAATTTGTTATCTACCATACAACTCAAACTTGTCTGCACAATATTTAAGCTCCTTTACAATCTGGCTTGCATTGACTTTTTCAAATATGTCTCTACATGAAACTTCCACCACAGTGATAATGATCTAAACAAGCTAGTGCTATTCTGATTCTGTGCCTTTGGTTTCTCTTTCTGTAAACTTCACCTAGACCCAACTTCTTTCTAAGTGCCATTCATTCGTAAAGCCTTTCTACCACAATCTCAAAACATTCTCGACCAGTCTAGATCACCAGGCATCTCTCTTTCCAGTGATATCACAACATTATTGTAAGACCTAAACATTGAACATTAAATCAATCATTCTCCAATGAAAATTATTGAAAAAGTTATTAACAATGTTATTTTACTTTTTATATGCATATTATTTCCTCCCAAATATTAAAATGAAAATGACTTGCAAACAAAGATGTCTTTATATCTCTACATGACTAACAATTCTATGCAGAGTAGGTCTCAGTAAATGATTATTGACTAATCAAGAACTATATGTGACAGCACGTTAAACAATATAAAGCTACACAAATATCTTATGTCATAAAAATTCTACCATCATGTAGAAAGACTTTTTTTTAATCTTCATAAATTCTATGGTATGTGTTCTTTTTATTTGTGTCGTGAATATCTTTATTATCACCATATTGTGTGGAAGTGATCAGTTCATGGTCATTTAAAATGCGTTTATATATTCAAAGGTCCCAATTTATGAAAGTAACACATTTCTCTTTTTTTTTTTTTTTTTTTTTACACAACTTACACTGACATTTTCTTATGTACTTTTAATTTTGGTATTCTACACATGGGAATTACTTCTACCTAATTAGAACTAAGCATACCAATTAAAGAGAGTATTGATCACTTTGAAACATATGATAGACTGCCCCTAATGTGCTAAAGGATAGGAAGAGTGGAAAAAAATCTATACAAAAGGCAGAGCACTTAATTTCATATAAAAATCAAAATTTTTTGTAATTTTCTATAAATAAAGCCATTACTATTGTAAACATTGATCAGAGTTACTATATAGCAAAGTTTTTATTAAGTTGGAACCCTCTAGCTCCATTAAAATTTTTGAAAAAATATCTCCTTGAGTTTAAGAATTATTTGTTTGAGATGCTTAGATTGGTATAGTTTTTTTATTGGCACACAAGGAATCCAATTTCCAGGTTCATTACCAAAACAACACAGAAATTTGAAACAAGAAAATATCTTAGTGCTTGAACTATAGATCAAACTATAATTCATATACCTCATTCCCTTGTGGATCATTACGATAAGAAGAAAGAGGAAGAAAAAAGGCAATTTTTCTGCCCACTTGATCGATGTTCCATTTGACCTCTGTAATGCCCTCTTGCCATAACCTTTTAAATACCATCTGCTCTTTTTGTGAAGAGTGTGATGGGAAGGAGTTACTTCCAGACAGCAATTGATTATAAGAACATTAATCAAGGGCATGGATTATCTGTAGCATGACACTATGTGCTGTAGTTAAGCAGTCTGGCCTTCAATATGATTGGAAAGGCTAATCCTTATGTGGAAACCTCAAACAGACTTGCCATCATATGTTTAAGGAGAACAGAGCAAATAATGCGTGAACATTTATTGGAATCTATGATAAATTTCAGCAATTTTAGGGCTAATTTGTTTACCCAGTCTAATGGGATTGGATTGATTATAATATGCGCTCGTAAAATACTACACATAGCTCATGTTTGTTCTAATCACAGAGCACAGAAAAAGCTATGCAGCCTGTACTTGGGACTAGGAAAAATGTGGCACTTTCTTGTGTGGCTTAAATAACACATATATCTAAATTTTCCATTTATTTTCTTCAGTAATTACATATGTTCTTAAATAAGCTTTAGCAAAAAGACTGATAAAAATTTGAGAAAACATTCTCTGAATTTTTTATGTGAATAAGAAGAAAACCTCTCTTTAGTTTAATTATAGATATAAGTAATAGAGAACTGGGGCTTTTTAAAATTCCACATAACTTTCTTTACTAATAAGTCTACATTAGTGTTTAATATTATAAAAATTCTGCATTAAATGTCTATTAAGAATTACAAAGAAATGCTACGTGTGTGTGCATGCGTGTGCTGTGGAGTCAGGTTGGGTGGGTAAAGAGAGAGATTGTTTAAGTCTAAACACGTGAATCATTTCCTTAGTGTTTCATCATGCCTGTCCAAGGCAGAGAATTGTTTTAATTACACAAAGAACTTCTAGGGAAAAATACCACACTATCCCTAAAAGAGAGGAGACAAGTTATCCCAGCAAAAAAAAATGATAGAACAGTACAATTTTAAAAGAGTGACCATTTAAACCTTGAGCAAAGGATACAGCTCAAATAAAGATATTTTACAAAATCACAAAAAAAGTTTACTTAAACTATTTTAAAAATGCATATTATTTGTCACTGCATTGTTGCACATTGTGAGTTACATTAGAGGAAAGGCAGAAATCTAGAAAAGACAAACAAAGAAACTATAGGTAGGGTCATGAAGCAAAAGAGTCTATTCAAAATACTATACTTTCCTTCTACCACTTAGTGCATGGGTCTTGGTGGGCAGAACTGCTGCTACCTACGGAGGTCGCTGCCATGAATGGATTCTGACCCATCCTCAGCTAAACATCCATTCACACTCTAGAGGCAACAGTTAGCAAAGGAAGGAAGTATCCAGCCTCTCAGCTTCAGTCCCATGGCCCTTCATTTACTCTGCCTTGATTTGGAACTGTTATTAGATCACTTTTTGTCTCTCTTGGGTAATTTCACTAATATAATTTTTAATTATCCTTTCTACCTGCTCTGTAGTATTTCTGGGAAATTTCTTTGGCTTTGAATTATAATTTTTATAGGGATTATAGAATTTTTTAGAAATTCTAAAATATTCCCTTGTCCTCTTCCTGGCCAAGCAGTATGTTCTTAGTGGTTTCTGCTCACCCCTGTGACATGACCAGGGGCAGTACTCTATGCTAGGATGCTGTTTATTACCTAGTGAACTTGATACTGGTGATTGGCTAATGAAAAGGCCACTCTGTTAGAGAATCCCCATAATGTCAGTGTGTGCAAGCCATTATGGAGACATATTCCTTTCCTTCAAGATTGGTTCTGCCTTCTCTGACACCGTGGATCCTAGCCCTACCTGCTAGGATTCTAGGAGCAGGGCAAGGCTGGTCAACTGGCTAGCATTCTGAGAGGACAGAACTTTTAGCCCTTTCCTGCTATCTTATGTATTTGTAGGAGCCCAGGAAATCATTGTCCATTCATTGTCTCCAGAAAATAAGCCTCCATTGTTCTTCCTGAGACTATAGTTAACACTCTGTGTAGGTGATTACTTCTGTTTTCAAATGCTTCACCACGTCTACTTGTTCTGCGGTTCCCATTGCCTAAATGCCCATATTTTCCCTGGAATTCTTCAGAAGCATTTGGTTTGCTTCCCATGGTTGCCTCCTGCTGCACATCCTTCATGATTTTGCATACTAATAATCTAGCTAAGCAATTCTCCATCAGTTTACACCCTTCTGAAATATTTTTATAATCTTTTTCTTTGGTATTGGTCTTGAGTGTATTTTCATCCTTGTCTATGCATTGCCTTGCAAGGACAAAATTGATTGTTTAAAAAGATTATATTTATATATTTGGGCTAGGTTAAGGAAGACATCAAGATAAGTTGCAGTACCTCAGGGCTAGCAACAACTTGGACAGGGTACCATTGTAGAATTCTGGTAAGTAGAACAATGGAGCCCCAAAGAGGCCCCTGTCCTAATCCCCAGAAATGTTTGCCTAACATGGTCAAAAGTAGTATTTGCAAAAGTGATTTAAGACATTAAAATGTTGACAGCATCCCGGAATGCAAAGGTGGGCCCAATCTAGTCACATGGATCCTCTACAGCAGATAAACTGTCCCAGCTGTGGGTAGAGGGAGACATGACTCTGGAAGAACATTCACAGAGATAAAACACTGGGGATTGAAGATGGTTAAAGGAAGCTGTGATCTCATAAGGTTGTCCAACATTTTATTTTTATTTTTATTTTTATTTTTTGCTGTACATTGGAAGAAGTGTTGTGTTGGGCCACAAATTAAATGCACAAACACCAATGAAAGCTTATAAGAAAAAAAAAGGTCTGTGCATAATTTTCATAATATTCAACACCACAGTTAAACAAAACAGGTCTCAAATAGCAGAGAAAAAAAAAAAAGTTGGGCACTGTGAGAGTCTCTGGGGGAAAAAGGCCAACATGATGATGACTACAAAACCCTATTACCAACTTGATCTCAGCCCAGTGAGATGAGTGTCAGACTTGTGATCTAACATGTTTGTGTCATTTAGCGTCACTAAGCTTGTGGTAATTTGTTGCAGCAGCAAAGGAAAACTATATATAAGACAGAATGGGCAAAGGAACAGAGAAATTTCTAGAACCCAGAAAAAACATTTTAATAGAGAACGCCCCAACAGAAGCTATCACCTTCACTGAACTTGCTAACTCATAGTGACAGCATGAATGAGGATTAAAAAATAACCTTTATAACCTTTCAAAGTTATAAAAAGGTTATAAAAAGCATTGAATGCCAATTCAGTGTTCTATTCTCCCACCCTATGCTTTATTCAAATGGAAATATTATAAATCTATTAAAAATAATACCCAACGTTGTTCTTTTTTATTCCAAAGGCTTTTTTTTTTTTTTTTTAAGTCAATCAAGGGGTAAAAGTATGTGATTCACAGGTGTAATGGAGAGTGGAGTGTAGCAAGGGAAAAAGACAAATGGAAGATACCTAACATTTATCTGCATTTGTTTTCTTTGTTATTACCTTTAATTCAGTCTCATAAACACATTGTCAGCATTACATTCGGTATTACAGTCTTTATGTCTTGAAAAATGGTAAGCAAATGTCTTATTCTAAAATACGTCCTTATAATAATATCCTATCTAACATTTACTGAACACTTATATTTGCTGAACACATTTGCAAACACTTTTCATTTATCGCTTCACTTACGGGTCAATGCAGACTTTTGAAGGAGTTACTATTCTTATTGTTCCTCTTTTCCTGTTTTGTTTTAAAAGAGGAAATTCAGAGAAAGAAAGTAAAGTTACTACTTAAGTGGTGAAGTCAAAATTTAAACCCAGTCTGTTTCCAAATCACTTCCATGTTCAAGAGGGCTTTATTTCAATGTGCTGCATCAGTACATTAAATAAATCCTGATATTTGATGATCCATATAAAGTATTCCATCATTCATAATAGAAGAAAAGGAAATTAAATTTCATTCTTAAAGACAATACATATAAGGTTTTTCTTAGCCTTCATTCTTTGCCTTGACTATTCAAGTTTTTTCTTTCTTTTTTTTTTTTTTTTTTTTTTTCCCTTGTCTCTTAACATTTGGCTTGTGTGGGTGTGTTTGTAATTACCACAAGGTAATTATTCTACCTAAAGCTCTTAAGCAGACAGTCAGAAATGCTTATTGACTTCCCTTGGGTGTAAAGCTGCTGTACCAGAAACAGAGATTAGTGAAAGTCCTGACAGATAAGTAAACAAACAATTACAAAACAAGGTGATAAGCATAATGAACCCAAGGAGTTGGGAAGGAAAAGGACACTGCTCATGGAAAGGTGGGCAGCAGAGGCAGTCTCGCAGAAGGTGCTGATCTCAGGGGGAAAGGACCCTGCTCACATGGAAAGGCGGCAGCCCAGGCAGTCCTGCAGAAGGTTCGGACCTCGGAGGTAAAGGTGCTGATCACTACCCCAGGGGAAACCGATTAAGGTGATTGTTCCATTAAGGGAGAACACTTGTCCAAAGAAAATTGAACGAATTCTCTACAGTATGTAGCTAGAGATTTATAATATTTCCATTTGAATAAAGCATAGGGTGGGGGAATAGAACACTGCATTGGCATTCAATGATTTTTATAACCTTTCAAAGTCTGAAAAAAACAGCTTGATATTTCCAATAATTCCCAGCACAAATTTAGACCCAATCTGTAGGAGCATTATGCTGAACTTGATGAATATTCTATCTGTATCTATCTATTTTTATTTCCTTTTCTCAACTTAGTCTTTGTAACTTGGCATTTTCTTTCCCTTCTCTTCTCAGTAACTAGTGTTGGACCATCTATCAAAGAAAGTAGGTCTCAGGTATGGTAAATAGCTGCTCTTTTTTTAAGGACTTTTATTGTTCTAGAAAGTGCTAAGTGAGATTTTACATATTAATCATTTCCATCTCTTCTATCTTCATCTGTTAAGCTTTCTGTGACTATTAATCTTTCTCTCTGTGGTACTGTAGCAATAATGCATATATTGAGCAATTTAATAATTGATACATAATGAAAAATTATATGTAGTTACTTATTCTTGCTAGTTCTCTCATATAATTTTTCCAGTTATTTACATTAGCTCACATTTGACTTGTGAGCAAGAATTTGAGTAACTAGCTCACTCCTGAAGTTCTTGTTTGAATTAATTTTACAACCTAAAGGCATTTTCAGTACTAAGATGGGTATTCTAATATTTATCTTAGAGAGAACTCAGTATGAACAGTCCATCATTATTATTTCTGGTACCAAATGGCAGCACACCTTTAAGTGTGACCATGCACAGCAACTTGCCCAGAGCTGTATGGAGAGTCTTGTTAGTCTGCAGAATGCCAGCCAGGATTGAATCTGAACAGTCATATTTTAAACATTCTTTGGCTAATATTGAGAGGTATATCCATTTATTCCCAAAGCTCAATCACTATGTTAGGTTGGCTAAGTCCAGCAGCTTCCCTCACTCCAAATTTCCCAAACTGTAGCCCTGAATGCAGATAAGCCGTAAAAAAGAAAGTACAATCTACATTCAAATAGGCATAGTTCTTTTTTTTTAGTTGTTGTTGCAGTTTTTGGTCAGGGCTGGGCTTGAACGCACTACCTCCAGTACTCCGGTATATGGGACCAGCACCCTACTCCCTGGACCACGGGCACCACCCTGAGCTTAATTCTTTTACTACAGGTACGGGTAGAAGACCTTCTTTGTCTACATATAGGTAAGCTAGTCTTATAAACCTCCAGGATAGGGGTTTGCAACAACAACTCTTTGACAATTGAGGCTGGATGATTCTTTGTTGATGAGGGCTATTGTGTGTATTGTAGGATGCAAACAGCATTCTTGGCCTCTACCCACTAGATTTTAATAGTATCATGCAAAACTAAAATTATTCAAATGCTTGTATTTAAAAAACACTAGATACTTGTTAAAAACAGCAAGACTTTATTTAAGAATATTGGAATTGAGGCCAAGTCTATTGCAATAGAGGGAAGAGACTGAACACAATTTTCGATACTCCAAAGACAGCTGAGGATTTATAGGCAAAAACCAGAATGTGTATGTGTATGTGTATGTGTGTGTGTGGAGGGGGGGGTTGTCAATGAATAAAAAATTGTAAGGATAGGAACTTGATTAGAAATGAAAAGTAGTGGAATTTTTGCCAAAGTGACCTAATAGGATTCTTGTTTAAGGCCAACACTCAGATATAAAGGCTGGGAGATGAGGGATTTGATCAGACATCAGAGATGGCAGTGACAGAGTTTTCACTAAACTGCCTTAGCAGAATTCTTTGCTAAAATTGAGGCAATCATAGAAGGCCAAGGTCAGCTTGGTTGAAAAGAAGGCTCAGAGAACCCCGACTAAACTTTGCGAAAAAGGGAATCTCTTCCTGGGTGGCAGGAATCACTCTGTGGCTCTCTCTTGTACACACCAATAAATTGGTGTGCCATGGTAAAAAAAACAAACAACAACAACAACAAAAAAATGGATGCCTTTGTGCTCTATGAGTCCTCTACCCAAGAATGAGGTTTAATTTTTCTGTTTAGGTTAATCATAGACCCAGACTTCTAAAATCATAAAGGAGACCTGCACAGAGCAAATGCTGGGTCTTCACCTGCATTGTGCAGGACAGCTCTTGGAGCCATGGGCTTTATGTTGTAGTTATCATAGGCTATTTATTATTAGAGGCAGTAATATTGAATATTTTTTCATTCACTATTTTGATCATTTTTCCTTATCTTCTAATAGCAGCTAAATCTTAAAAATACGTATATTTTAAAGGATAACCATATGTAAAAGACTAAAACTGGAGAAAGGAAAACCTTTCTCCACTCACCAAAATTGATTCAAGATGGATAAAAGAGTTAATTCTAAGACATGAAACAATAAAAATCCTTGAAGAAACTGTGGGGAAAACACTTGAAGTTATTGGCTTGGGGAAAGACTGTGAAGAAGATTTCAGTGGCAATTTCATCGACAACAAAAATAAACAAATGGGACTTAATTAAACTGAATAGCTTCTGTGTAGCTAAGGAGACAACAACCAAAGCAAATAGACAATCATCAGAATGGGAAAAGTTATTTGCACATTATGAATCAGACAAAAGCTTGATAACTAGGATCTACAGAGAACTCAAATTAATCAACAGAAAAAACAAAACAAAACAAAAAAAACAACAATCCCTTATATCAACAGGCAAGAGGGATGAATAGAACCTCTCTAAAGAAGATAACGAATAACTAACAAACATGAAATAGTGCACTTCATACCTATTTATCAGAGAAATACAAATCAAAACCACCCTGAGATATCACCTAACCCCAATGAGAATGGCCCACATCACAAAATCTCAAAGTTGCAGATGCTGGCGTGGATGTGAATACAAGGGAACACTTTCATACTCCTGGTGGGACTGCAAACTAATACAATGTTTTTGGAAGTAAGTATGAATTGCCCTCAACGAACTCAAACTAAACCTCCCATTTGATCCTGTAACCCTGTTACTGGGCATCTACCCAGAAGAAAAAAAAATCATTTTGTCATAAGGACATTTGCATTAGACTGTTTATCACACCTCAATTTACAATCACCAAACTGTGGAAACAACCTAAATGCCCACTCACTGAGGAATAGATTAACAAGCTGTGGCATATGGAATACTATTCAGCCACTAAAAAAGATGGAGACTTTACTTACATCTTCGTATTAACCTGGATGGAATTGAAAGTATTCTTCTTAGTAAAGCATCACACGAATGGAGCAGCAAGAATCCAATGTACTAAATTCTGATATGAGAACAATTTATGACCTAGTAACTACGTGGTGGGCCATACGGGGAAGTTGGGAGAGGAAAGGAGGGATGGGGTGGGGGTCATGGTGTGTGGCACACCTCCTGGAGGCAGGACACAATTATAAGAGGGACCTTACCTAACAAATGCAATCAGTATACCCTGGTTCTCTGTACCCTTAATGAATCCCCAACTATATATATATATATATTTAAAGGTGAAAAGAGAATGACAAAATCATTCATAAAGCATGGTTTTATAAACTACTACTGACTCACTCCTGTAATCCCAGCACTTGGAAGGCCAAGGTGGGTAGATTGCCAGAGCTCACAGGTTGGTGCTGAGTGTTGTGGTGTGCATCTGTAGCCCCAGCTACTCAGGAGGCTGAGGCAAGAGAATCACTTGAACCCAGGAGTTTGAGGTTGCTGTGAGCTGTGACACCAGGATACTCTACTAGGGGTGACCAAGTGAGACTCTGTCTTGAAAAAGAAAAAAAAAAAAAAAAACCTACTACCATTTCAATGAGGATATATATATATATAAACGGATATATATGTATATATATTATATATATACCTTTTAGACTTCACTGGTGAACCTACTGAAGAGTTTCTAAGGACATGCAAATAAGTGAAAAAATGTTTAATGTGATTATTGTAATTTTCACATTGCAATTGCTTATGAGTTATTTATTTTAATGAAATATAAATGGGTATTTTCTAATACATCATTTTTTTTTAATTTGGAGAATGTTAATATTCATCAGGTCTAATAAGATAAGCACTTTTTGCTGCAATTTTTACAATAAACCATTTCTAGTAAAGAGATACATTTTAACATATCTTGTTAAAAACCCTCATTAACAAACACTGTAATTAGATATTGAATATACTGGAAAACATATATCATATAAACAGATTTATAAACAGGAAAATTAGGGAGTTAATTTAAAAGCAAAAAGCACTGAACAGTCATAAAGAACTGTAAACTCATTAAATTGTTTTTTTCAGTCTTCATTTAACTTCTTCTATACAATAAAATGCTTTGCAGCTTTCTTTGGTCTAAATGGCTTCTTTGCTTTTTTTTATACTGTCTTCGGTGTAAACTTAAGATACATTAATTTAGAAAGCATGATTTACTCTGGTTTATAACATGTATTGCAAATTGGGATTCTATCTGACAGCAACTTACACTGTGTGGCCTCATCCCAGTTAATTATCACATATTTTGATGGAGTGTGTAGAATCACCATAGAGGGTAAATAAAAGATGAGTTAAAATTAAAAAAAAAAATGAAAATAATCAAAACTCATGATTTCACTTTATAGATGTCTTTTGAAAGAACATTTTCAAGTACTAGATAATTAATTGCACTACAAACACATGGTAAAAGTGATTCTGAATAAAATGATGTTTTAAAAATCAAATGCAAAATCGATTTAGAACAGCTTATTTATGAACTTATTAAAATGCATTGATTTATTACACAGGTAAGATTTTTCTCATTTTAAGGTATCTAGTGATCATGAATCCATTTTAGTAATATTAATTTGTTTTTTCATTTGATTTTTTTTTATACTTTAATTTCCTAGTTCAAAGTAATAATCAGGATCTAAGTTGATAATGGCACCATATTACCCAAAAGTTAAATATTATAGTCCTCCCAAGAGTGCTTGATGAAATTTCACTTCTAGAACTGTCCAGAGGTAACATTTTAGTTATATATCTCGGTCAACACAATGAAAGAAAACATAATTGCTCTTGCCTATCCAAATTTACTGAAGTGTCCATTTGGTATTTCTGTGTTCTCAGTTGTTAATACAAGAGTATACTCAGAGAATGCTACCACTTTGCTAGTTAAAATAGTCGCTGTTTTAGAAAAGATAGCAGCTACATATGCATTAGACAATGAGAATTTAATATTTAATTTTTCCTTCTCTAGGTCTTGTGAATGTATTCTACAGTGATTTTCATGTGTTGCTAACTCACAGATTTATTTTGTTCAATTGGGTACTGTGTATAATTTGTGTACATCTCTGAACACCTTACCCTAAAACATAGTCAGTAGTTTTAAAATGATATACATCATCTAAGAAATCTCAATGTTGCAATGGTGACCAAAGGGACTGCTCTGACACATAAACAGGAATGACTTCAACAGG
This sequence comes from Loris lydekkerianus, assembly GCA_963574355.1. Classification (NCBI taxonomy): domain Eukaryota; kingdom Metazoa; phylum Chordata; class Mammalia; order Primates; family Lorisidae; genus Loris; species Loris lydekkerianus. The sequence continues at coordinate 23,758 of CAUYPK010094631.1, forward strand.
TCAGTGAAACACACCTTAAGGGATGACTAAAGATGGTGGCAATAGGGTATTTTGTTATCATTGTTTCTAACAAATAATTAGAAGGGTTATTACATGTTCTGATTCTAGTTCAAGAAGAGCTAATGGCATTATTTTGTTCCGTAGCCACACAGATAAACAGGATCACAGGAAATTAATTGCGGTTTTTCATTTTCCCTAATATAACAAATGTTATTGAGAATTATGTTATGCATGTGGAATTATCCCAACTTGACTTCACCAAAGCTTTTTAGGAAGAAATCAGTTTGTGAACCTAGGGCTATTTGTTCAGGTAGGTTATCATTATATTATTTGTTTCTTTTTTTTTTTTTTTTTTCTGGTAGTGTGACCTCTTTATTTATTTATTTATTTATTTATTTATTTATTTTTATTATAGATAAAAATATGTAAAAATGCATGAATAAGAAACAAATAATATAGATGTGGGTCGGGCCACATCTATATTATTTGTTTCTTATTCCTGCATTTTTACCATTAAATTTGTTCACTTGCCTTTCTGAATATAATGTATCCAATGATTGAAAACCAAAAAAGTACCATAAAAGAATCAAAGTTAAAACTGTCTCCAAGCACTTTTCTATCCTCTATTTTCCCATACCTTTGCATCAGAGTAACTACTGTTTGTGATTCCTATGTGTCTTTTTAGAATATATTCACGTATGTAAAACAACCCCAATCTTTCTGGCAGTAGGGACTGGTTTCATGGAAGACAATGTTTCCACAGACTGGGAGAAGGGGGAATTAGATTCTTGCAGGCAGCACACAGCCGGGATCCCTTGAGGGCAGCAGGGTGTGCATTTCTAGGAGAATCTAATGCTGCAGCTGACGTGCCACCAGGCAGAGCTCAGAGTTGATGGGAGTGCGGGGAGTGGATGCAAACAGAGATGAAGCCTCACTTCAGCCTGCTGCTCAGCTCCTGCTGGGTGGCTCCCCTCTTAACAGGCCACAGACTGGAATCTGTCCATGGAGTGAGATTTAGGAACTGCCGATGACAAAGACAAAGCAAAAATATTATTTTCTAATATTTTGTTGTTATCTATACTTTTGCATTTATGTGTTCTGCATCAATGGATTCAAATAGGAATTGAATATACTTGGAAAATTTTAAAAAATGGATACTTGGGTCTGGACTGGTAATGCAGAGGCTTTATTCTGATATTATTTTTCCCCAAACTATACAACATCACAGCTGTTTCCATGCTATTACACTGTAGTAGGTGCTATAACTAATCTGGATAAAGAACATGGGATAATGTGCATAGGTTATGTATAAATACTATGTATTAAACCATTTTTTAACAAAGGACTTCAGCATCCTTTAATTTTTGTGTCTCTTGGCTCCTAGAACCAATCTCCTAAGGATTTCAAGGAATGACTATATAACATTCACACCATTCTGTACTTTTTAATTTATTTATTTCTACATCAGCACATACAAAACTTCGCCACATATTTACAACATTAGATAGATATAAATAATTTATGTATTTATGTTGACTCCAGTCTTAATGTATGACAATGAGCTGAATAAACTTGAAAATGTGTCATTTCATATATGAATATTATAAACATACATTCCTATATGTAATTTCTCCCAAGGTATATATTTTTAAATTGATTGATATTAGCAAGAAAAATTTTATAAGTTTTGACATTAGTTAGTAATTCTACCGGCAGTATGAGTGCCTGTTTCGCACAGACTCACTAATGAAATATGTTGTCATATTATAGAGATTTATCTCTCTCTCTAGCTCAAAAATATTTGATGGAAGTTTGCACTAATATAATGTCTCTGATGATGTCCTTTCTTCTGTGTTTTGTTTCACCTCCTTTGAATACTGTTATGTTCTGGAAAAAAATTATGAACCCCAATTGAATTTTTCCCTCAAAGAAATGTGATTTCCTTTTTCAGCCAAATGGTCTTCCCTTTCATTAATTCTTTTTAACTGTATGTTCAACTACTATTAATATTATATATGTCTGAATTACGTTCTATTACATTATTTTGACTTGTTTGTACACTCCAATTATACATGTGCTATCCGCTTTTGCCTGCATTCTAAATCTATCATTTAGTCTCTTATATTGTTTAACTTTTATTGTATTTTCATTTCCTTCTGTTTGATTTGTTTACCTTCCACTCTCTGCCTTCTACTAAGGGCCTTTCCCCTGGTGCTCCTTCCAAGTTTGTCTTTATTGCTGTAAGCTGTGGTGAACTTTTTTCTACTTTTTAATTCAATTCTCTCTGTATTCCTGTTGATGACCTCCATTTTTATCATGCTCTTACTTTGCCTTTGGTTTCTGTATGGTGGTCTCCCTTTACCAAAATGATTGTTTTACTAAAATCTTAATTCTTTGGAAAATATATGGCCAAAATTTGAATTTTCTCTGTAGTACATCAGAGAAATTTTCTCTGTAGAAGATGTAAAATCCCCATATTTTTATGGCTGAACAGTATTCCATGAAATGCATTTACCACTGAGTACAAAATATTAATTATTATTCTCGTATGTATGCAAAATTTCCCTTTCTACTCCAGCCTTTTAATTAGCATTTAATTTAATTTTCCCTCCAGTTGGTGGCCAGTTTCTCCTCCTCTTCAGAGCCAAACTTGTTTACATTTTAAAACTCATATCTTCATTTTTACCTCCTATTTATGCTTTCTCTCACTTGAATCTTGATTCCACTCAAAGTAATTGAGTTAGTTAGTAGATATAGTCATGTAGGGCTTAACCGCGGAGATACATTCTGAATGATGCATCCTTAGGTCATTGTCATTGTGAAAAAATTGTAGAAGGTACTTACTTAAAAAGTATAGACCACCACATACTCATGGTTATATGGTGTGGCATGTCACTCCTATGCTGCAAACTTGTACAGCATGTTATTGAATTGAACACTGTAGGGGACTGTGACACCATATGTTACTCTATTATTTCATCATTCATATAACTGATGAATAATTTTGATGTACATTTATATGTTTGTTACTCATACTAGAGTGTATTTGCTTAACTAATGATTGTAAAATAATTCATTTCATAACCTTTAAGTATTTATATATCTAAACATATTTACACACAGAAAAGGCACAGTAAAATATGGTATAAAAGATAAAAAAAGGTACACCTGTGTAGAGCATTTACCATGACCTTGCAAGATTGGAAGTTGATCTGAATTAATCAGTGAGTGGTAAGTGAATGTGGAGGCCTTATTACTGAACAGTACTGCAGATGTCATAAATAAATGAATCAAATCAGATTATGCTAATCAGTTTTGTTTGGATCAATGATTTTTTTAAATCAAAAATAGATGACATGCTTTACTAGCAACCACTAAAACAAGCAAATGAAAATAAAAACCAAAGTCTATATTAGTTGTAAATGTATTATAGAGCTATTGATACATATAAAGTACCTATATTTATATGTATATGCACACAGTAAAAGAAAACAGGCCACAGATGTGAACAAGGGGCACTTTAATCTTTCACTGGAATATTTTTCTGTAGAAATAATAATTATTTTATATTAGCAAATAGAGAATTTAGGGGGTCTATGTCTTATTTACAAAGGTAGAGATGCTTTAAAATGTTTGAGAGTAAATGTAGTTTCAAATTATTTGCCAATCATCACATTACCTTTTTCAGAATCACCTAGTTATTGAATATTGATTATTATTTTTATGGCATATTAAGAAATCTAGTTTGTATTGCTTTTTTCATTTCAATTTGATGACAATAGACTTTCTTCAGAGATCAGACATTAGCTTAACCAATTGTCATCTTTTGCACATTCTCTTCATATACAGAATGCTATTTTCTGCATATTTTTGCAGGATAATTGTTCCATATATACTTAAACATTGAGTTGGATTTTCCTTCTTCAAAGAAATGCTCTCTTATTGCCAAATCTAGGTTATGTCCTCCTTTTCAACCTTGTCTTTGTTTTTAGAGCTAATTGCAAATTGCTTTCACAAATACATGGTGTATGCTCAATAATTCTCTAATAGAATAAAACACATCAAAGAATAGAAACTTATAAATTATATTCAATAGCAGACTAAAAGTGATGCATTGGACAGCAGACATTCTTTTCCTATAATTTATCACACAACTACTAAGTCATGCTTTCTTGCAAGGAAAATGGTGGCATTATATTAAGACTTTATTGTTTTCATTTGCTTTCTATTTTTTATTTATAAAAATTATTATATTGGCTCAGTGCCTATAGTTCAGCTGCCGGGGCGCCAGCCAAATACACAGGGGATAGAGGGTTCAAAACCATTCTGGGTCTGCTAAACACAATGACAACTACAACAAAAAAATAGCTTGGTGCATGTAGTCCCACTTACTCCAGAGGTTGAGGCAAGAGAATCGCATAGGCCCAAGAGTTCGAGGTTGCTGTGAGCTGTGATACCATAGCACTCTACTGAGGGTGACATTAAAATTAAACATTAAAATTAAATTACATTAAATTTAATTTAATTTAATTTTATTTTATTTTATTAAATTTAATTTAATTTAATAAAATTAAACATTAAAATTCTGTCTAAAAATAATATATATTTTTTATATTATATAAATATATAAATATATACAAATATATATATATTTATATTATATATATAATATCACAAGACAATGAATACTTTTTCATTATTATAACTAATGAGTCATTTTAGTGTACATTTATTTTATTTTTTCTTTCTTTCTTTTTTTTTTTTTTTTTGAGAAACAACCTCAAGCTATCTCCCTGGGTAGAGTGCTATAGTGTCACAGCTCACAGCAACCTCCAACTCCTGGGCTTAAGCAATTCTCTTGCCTCAGCCTCCCAAGTAGCTGGGACTACAGTTGCCTGCCACAACACCTGGCTATCTTTTGGCTGTAGTTGTCAGTTGTTTGGCAGGCCTGGAGTGGATTTGAACCCAGCAGCTCTGGTGTATGTGGCTGGTGCCTTAGCTGCTCGAGCTATAGGCATGGAGCCATTTTAGTGTACATTTATATATATTTGTTACTCACAATAGAGTGTATTTGTCTAACTAATGATTCTAAAATAATTCATTTCATGACCTGTAAGTATTAATAATGATGTTCTTGCCGGACTATCCACTACACACATTTTAATGTTTCAAAAATATAGGAGGGAGGCATCCGAATTGAATACATTGAAGTTATTTTTAAATTTCTTTATTATTAAGATTTTTTTTTTTATTTTGGGAATTGAATAGGCCTCTTCACAATGCCTTTCAGGAGGCATTAAAAGATATTCAAACAATTATGTGCTATTAAGTAAAAAATTAATTAGCAAGAAAATTGCACCATTATAAATTTAAATTCTTAACTTCGTGTAATAAACAAAGGTAACCTTTCTACCATGACATTGAAATGTAACATTTATTATAGCATTCTTACTTACAGTTAAAATGGATTTTAGTTATGTTCTTTTTTACTGTCTCTAAAAATGCTTAAATTTTAGCTGTGCTCTAAGTAAAGACAAAAAGCATTGAGGTAAATGTTAAAGTTAGAAGTTTTAGAACAAGTTTTTAAAATTGTCTCTCATAAACAACGTGTGGAAGTGATTTTTCACACAAAATGGAATATAAAAAAAGCGTATAAATTTTAAAATATGTTTTGCGTCTCACACAATTTTATAATTAATGAAAAAGTCTGTTGTTTTTTAGATATGTTTGGCCTAAATTAAGTATTACATTTACTTCAACCTGTCATCTCTCTCTAAATATGAGGCTCAGAGGCAGAATTTTAAGTAACTTTATATTAACAATGAATATTAATAAAAGAAATTATCATAAGCATTGATGCAAAATAAAAACAAATTCTGTTGCCAAACTCAAAGGCATATCAGCAGCCCTTTTCAATCAACAAAAAATATTGAGACTATTTGAATCTTATTGATAGTAGCAAGACTTTTTTTTTTTTAATTTATTTTTTATTATTATCATAGATACAAATATGCACCATAGATGTGGCCCAACCCATCACCCTCCCTCCACCAGAGTCTCACTTTATTGTCTTGGTAAAGTGCCATAGCGTCACAGCTCACAGCAACCTCCAACTCCTGGGCTTGGGTGATTCTCCTGCCTCAGGGCCAGCACCCTACCCACTGAACCACAGGCGCCGCCCATAATAGCAAGACTTTGGAAGGCCTGTTATCTGCAATCAGTCCATCGTGCTTCCTGTTCATTTTAGTCTCCATCAGGTGATCTGTCTTCAAAAGTTGTTTATGTCTTTTATTCTGATTGTAAGATCACAGTCCTGGCTAGAGCTAAACGTATAATACAGCTGAGGAGCTGAATGTTGTTGAAGAAAATCACATCAATGTGCTGAATGAACTGTCTTGTAGTATTTTAAGACCTCAAACCTCAAATGCACTGAAAACTTCTAAGCAATTAGTTTATAGTTCTTTAATAATATCTCTTTTTCTAAATAATTACAAACTTTCTCCAACATTCTCTACACACTCTTCGTTCTTCTGTGATGACTTTATCACATATTACACATATAAAAATTGCTACTAGGGGAAAAAAACTGCTGCTTATCAATTTTATTATCCTACCTACCTGTACTTTCCATTGAAATAATGAAGGGGTTTTAATTGGCAACTTTGCCACTGCATCCCTGGGTCCTCACAAATTTTGTCTTCTCAAGGATATAGCTATTTTAGGGAGGGTGCCAAATATGTATACACATTTTAAGAAAGGAAGAAAAACTATTAAGATTGTAATATTTAATAAATAACAATAACAAAAGATGAATACAAATCTTATTATACACATCTTGCAATTAACAGAAGTCCGATGTGACTTGGGTATCACAAATTTAATATAGTTTTTTTAGTTTTTTTCTTTTTCCTTTCTTTTCTTTTGAGAAAATAGGAATTGTGATGGAATTGTCAAGAAACGTTATGTCATTGCCATGCAGTGGTTACAGAAGTATGGGGGTGGTCGGAGGACCCATGTAGGTGTTCCTGTAAGGCCACACTGAATTGAGGGTGCCTTGTCTTCTCCCCATTGTGTCATCTTCACTCACTTTAATTCCAATCTCAAGTCCTTCACATTTGTTGATTCTTCCACTTAGCACATCTTTCTCCAGGTATTTTCTGCTCAAACGTACGGTCTTCAGAGAGGTCATCCCTAATGAGTCTAACTAGGCTAGAACCTCCCTTGGCCCCCTACCCAGCTCCCCACACACTCAAGACCACTATGCAATCTTTTATTTTGTATTTTGAATTAAATCAAATTAATATGAGGGTACAAGTTTTACGTTATATTGTTCTCACTTCCAGGGTAAAGTTCCATTTGTAGAGCTCACCAGTGCCCAGTAGGTGAGATCCCGCCTCATGCCGTCCCTGCTATGCGGTCTTCATAGATAATTTCAATCTTCTAAATTGTCTTAATTATGTATTTATGTATTTTAACTTTCTTTTTTTTATTTTTTATTATTTTTATTTTATTTATTTATTTATTTTTTTATTATAGATAAAAATATGCACCATAGATGTGGCCCAACCCATCACCCTCCCTCCACCCAAACCTCCCCCCTCCCTTCCCCTTCCTTGGTCCTTTCCTCATAGTCTTGTGGTA